>LRSR01012476.1:0-20708 GCA_001579985.1 Hypsibius dujardini | reverse complement strand
ATATTATTATTAGTAAGAGTAATGGTATTATTATTAGTAAGAGTAATTGTATTATTATTAGTAATAGTAATGATATTATTAATAGTAATAGTAATGGTATTATTAATAGTAATAGTAATGGTATTATTAATAGTAATAGTAATAATGGTATTATTAATAGTAATAGTAATAATGGTATTATTATTAGTATTACTAGTAATATTATTATTATTATTATTATCAGTACACTGTATTAGTGTGGTTAGCATTAGGATGTTGGTAAACACTGTGTGATTATATATAATTGGGAAATTAGGCTATCATGGAAGAAATATTTTTTTGTTGCATGGCTCACCGTCTTGACATTTTATAAGAGGCCCGGCTGGGTAGGGCGGAGAAAAGATGTAGTCCATGTAGTTCACAAGAACAGAAGCGGTCTGCGTGTCATCGGCTGGATTAACACCCTTACTCGAAAAGTAAGCCTTGAGATCATCGCTCGGACTGACAAATGCGTCGTACGCAAGTTGACCCAGGAGGACTAATGAATTGTAGAAAGTGCCAGCCGGGTAGGTCATTGTAAAGTTATTCATATTGTAGACTGCTTGTCTTGATTCGACGAGGATCTTTTGAGCGTTCATCTCATAAAGCTCGCCCCCGGAGTAGTCCTTCACCCGTAAGACCAACAGCGCTCTATAAGCATCCTTCGCGGCAGCATTATTTTCAGAATCACCTAAGAAGACCATTACTTACAATTTGCAACATTGTGCAGCAGCCATTTTACAAGTTCGATCAATACGTAAATCCTCTGAGATTCATTGATTCCCCCAGCTATCTATGTCTGTATCTGTGTCTGTGCCTGTGTCTGTGTCTGTGTCTGTGTCTGTGTCTGTGTCTGTGTCTGTGTCTGTGTCTGTGTCGTTATCGGTGCCGCTGTTTGTGTCTGTGCCATTCTGCATGGTGGGGATTGTTTGTGTAACTTTTAAATCTCCATAGTTGTAAGTACATACTGGCACTGTTCCAACCAAGATCCGGTCCACTAGGAATAATTTGGGTTCCCAGTTGATCCAACGCGAAGAACACAAACTCCCCGTCAGTCATACCCCGGTTCCGGGCGATTAAAAGAGTTTTACGGATGAACTCATTGGGCATTAGTAGGAGCACCACTAACAGCCAAAATCAGAAACAAAATGAAAAGGAGGGACAGGTCCAAAATAGTTTTTCAATATAGATCACTCACGGCGAGAAACTTCGCTAGCGCTCTCGAGGTGGGCGGTAATCATCTAAATAACATTCACGCATATATACATGTACCTTCGTCATATCTTTCAGAAATGGAAATGTCATTACCGTATCGTAATTTGTCAGATCAAGTAAGTATGGATTTCCCAAGACTTGAGGATTGTTCTGGTCCAGCTGTCTCCAACCTAACAAGAGGATTTAAGGGAAGTTGCTTTCAGGCGTGCGTTTATTGGATTGAATTCAGAATTTAAATTTTGAAGTTCGCCGGCACATCACACAAAATGCTTTAAAACTATTCTTAAGCCAATTTTGAATTGATCAGGCCAAAATACTTATCTGTGCTCAGGGGGCGGAGCCATAAGCCAATTCTAGAAATCAACGTTCTGAAATCCAATCCTATTCCACATGAACATCCTCAAAGCTCCTCCCCCTAGTGCCGGAGCAATGTTTGGTTATTGTCAACAGATTCCAAATTGAATTTTGAACGAAACGAAGAATCAAAAAGAGTTTTGGAATCAGTTATTTGAGAAAAAAGTTATTAAGGGGTACCTGGAGCTTTGTTTTAGACTGATCACCGGACATGTTGGCACGGAATATGGATTCGCAACTTCCCTCACTATTTTCTACCAAATTATCGTCAATTTGCAAACACAGACACAAACATACACACACACAGACAGACACACACACACAACACAGACACAGACACACAGATACACAGACACAGACACACAGACACAGACACACAGACAGACAGACAGACAGACAGACAGACACAGACACAAACACAGACAGAGACACAGACAGAGACAGAGACAGAGACAGAGACAGAGACAGAGACAGAGACACAGACACAGACACAGACACAGACACAGACACAGACACAGACACAGACACAGACACAGACACAGACACAGACACAGACACAGACACAGACAGACACAAACGTGTTCGGCGACCCGGCTTGAATTTTCAACACGAAGCGGCGGGTTGTTCTTAAAGTTATATACAAACCAATTTTTACAGAACTGGATCTTGAATTGCTATTAATTTAAAAAAATGGTTAACTCAAGGGTCGGTCTGAGTCCCCGCACTTGGTGACAATTTCCCATGTAGAACGACGCTATGCAGATGTATTTTGTCAACTCACTCACTGTCGTAATCGCGCGAGTGGTCCGCCGGATTGTCCTGCACGTATATCACGGCAAAGTTCTTCCATCCGTACATCGGCACCAGGTACTTGAGCAGTATGTCATACTGGTGGATTCTGGCGTAGCCGGTTCGCGACAGCCGAGTGTACACCGAAGAGTCCATCAGCGCGTCCGCACCGCCGGTAATCTGGACGACGTCATTGGTCGTGACCGCGATGGCGGACGGCCTGATCTGGTCGGAGCAGTACGGCCCAATGACTGCGTGCACTTTCGGCAGGGTCTTCCCCTGTGCGTCCGTCTTGCCGCCGCGCGCGTAGTTGAAGACCCTCATGTAGACATTGGTCATGGCCGCGGTACTCGTGGCATCCTTACAGGCATCGGGAATCGTATAGTCATTTCTCAACTCAAAGTCAATCTGATTCGGATACTTTGCCGCCTCCAAGGCAGTTTCCGCCTGCTTCAACGCAGGCGGCAGCCAATAGTCCGGCTCGCCGGGCTTCGAGTCGTCGATACGCAAGACCCCGACAATGATCTTCTTCGGTAGAGTGACGGTCTGACCGCGGGCGATCGGACGGGAAGAGAAGAACGGAAGAAGAAGACTGCAGAGCAACCGGGAGAGCCACAGCATGCTGCGTATTACTGGCAGGCATGGTATTTGTATGAGGAACTGTATATAACAGAATCGCGAGTTCCTGTACCCGGTAGTCAGTCAATCAGTCGGGAAATGTATTCTGTGTTGGCACGCGTGGATTCGGTAAGTGTCGTTACCATATCAACAGCAACAGTGACAGAGGAAAGGGGCAGGCTTTCGGTATACGCAATGCAATAGGAATCGGGGAAAAAGCGAAGATACCAAAAATCGAATCCCAACAGCGTAGAAGAGAAAGGATAAGACAGGCTCAGGGGAAGGACGGTATATGGGAGGTCAGTGCATCATGAATCCTAAATATCAGCGCGGAAATTCTTTTTAAGCTCAATGAGTTTGGGATTACACGTGAACAGGGAAAAATGACCCTTGACTGGGCAAAAAACGAGCAGGGCAAGGGTCGGCAACTAACCATCTTCCCCCATAAGGGTGAAGGTTTTTAGCCTACCCTTGCCTGTAACGTAAACATCGCCCGCATCGAAGGCCCGGAAACTGCCGAAGGCTTCGATGATGTTTCGACTAGCCATAGCCTTAGCCTTTTGTCCATATCTCCAGCTTCACGAGTTCGCCTAACAGTCGTTAGGCGAACTCGTGAAGCTGGAGATATGGACAAAAACGCTGCAGGACATTTCGTGATACAGTAAGCGACAGAATTTAATCTAATGGATGGTGCCGGGAATGGGCAAAAGGGGCGGGGCAAGGGTAATACTTGAACAATCAACCAATCAACCACCAGAGCTACGCAGCAATCAGAGCGGAGTTGATTGGTTGATTTTTCAATTATCACCCCTGCCCCGCCCATTTTGCCAACTTCCGGGACCCTCGTGTACAGAGTACAAAAACGTTAATAATAGAGACGTTTAAGCAGTCGGCGTAAGCGTAACGTAAGGACACGGACCAATAGAAATGAGGCACGGGGTGTGGTCTCTCTAACGCGTAATTTCTTACGCTACTACCTGACGTAAGGGGCGATGGGTCTTAAGTTTCGCCGTAAGAACGGAGTAAGAAAATTTCAGAATTCGCCCTGGCCAAATTGAATAGTTTCCTTGAAGTTTTCTGCTCTTGCGCCTTACGCCCAGTTCCTTACGCCAAGTGCTTAAACATCCAGTCGTAAGCGTAAACTTAGTGGGCCTTACGCCTAAACTTAGTGGGCCCTACGCCTAAGTTGACGTTACGCTTACGCCGGTTTGCTTAAACGTCCCTAATGCTCTGCTGTGTTTTTTAGAGTTGAACAACTAATGACCATTGAGGCGGGACATATACCCGAATGCCGCAACGAATCATCATGCGATCGGTCGGCAGATGGACAAAGGTCTTGGAACCATACAGCAGAGTCAAGGATAGCCGCGCGATTTCTCGCGCATGAACAATACCGTTTCTTTATTGGCACAACAGACGCTATATACGTTTTTGTTTTCGTTCGTTCCGACATTAAATACGACAAATTCACGACTGACTGACTGTGACTCTTTGCATCATGCAGAATGCATTCACAGTTGACCGTCGTCTCCTTATCGTCAGACATTGTGTCCTTCTGAAAATGTGTCTTTCGGACATTGTGTCTTTGGGACATTGTGTCTTTCGGACACGATGTCCCAAAGACACGGTCAACTTTGAATGCATTTTGCATGATGAATGGTGCACCGAACAGTGCACCGTTCCACTGAAATGGGGGGCAATCTTCCTGCGAAAGTCTCAACCGAGAGATACCGAGTAAAGCGATGGACTGGGAAAACGCGGCGCGGCTTGTCGATCGCGCAGACAAACTCTTTCAATTCTCTTATTACATTCCTGTCTAGTTTATTTCTTCACACATCAGGGTAGGTTTTTTCGCATAAATCGGTTCATCCCAATGCCGAACAAATAGCCCCTGAAATCAGGCCCTCAAGCCCCTGAAAGCAGGCCCCGAAATCAACCCCTGAAATCAGCCCCTCAAGTCAGCCCCTGAAAATAGGCTCTAAAATCAGCCCCTGAAATCAGACCCTGAAATTAGGCTCTGAAAGTAGGCTCTGAAATTAGGCTCTGAAATTAGGCTCTGAAGCCAGCCCCTGAAATCAGCCCCTGAAATCAGCCCCTGAAATCAGGCTCTCAAGCCCCTGAAAGCAGGCCCCGAAATCAGCCCCTGAAATCAGCCCCTCAAGTCAGCCCCTGAAATTAGGCTTTGAAATCAGCCCCTGAAAATAGGCTCTGAAGTCAACCCCTGAAATCAGACCCTGAAATTAGGCTCTGAAATTAGGCTCTGAAAGTAGGCTCTGAAGTCAGCCCCTGAAGTCAGCCCCTGAAGTCAGCCCCTGAAGTCAGCCCCTGAAATCAGCCATTAAGTTTAGCCTGAACAATCCTGGATCGGATGTACTCATCCTCCGGAAGCTGCCGCGGGATAAAATCCCTCTGCACCAATTCATTGATCACCACAACATCGTCGTCTTCGTCGGTCGGACTTCCCGTCGTGTGGACCGTCAAGGTGACCGCCGGCATTTTAGCCAAGTCCGCGACATCATACCTAAAGAGCCGTTTAACTGTCATTGGCATGCCAATTCAAACAGCGCAGCGACAATCACACAGACAGATGCACACCTTCACAAAACATAAAAAACTTGCAAACAAAAGTTGGAAACTAATTCTCGCCAGATAAATAATTAATTAATAATTAAAGTCTTGCAATTAAACCAAAAAAAAACATTTTTTTTTCACTTTTAGAAAAATTACGTCAGTGTTTTTTTTCGTGATAAATTTCGGTTTGGAAATAAATAATTGAGAATAAATAAATAGCTGCATACCGCGAAACGAACTCTCCGGTTAATTCCGCTTTCGGGGAATGGAAATCATGCTGCAGCGGATCAAGCCCAAACGGCCGAACACGATTGAGCCGGAAAAATTTGACTTTTTCCTGAAGGAAATTTTTCGTCTCTCGCCACAACTGCATCGCCTTCGTCCGAGCGCGTTTCCGACGCAACCGCGACCGTTCGACCCGGTCGCGTGCCTCATCCGATCGCTCCTCGAACACTTCCGCCAGTGTCTGATGCTGACCGCGAGTCAATTCTAATCGTTTATCGCGACCGATTCTGCAAATTTTTGACTGATCGATTCGATCGAATCGCCGCAGAGACCTTCGTCGTCGGGCCTTGAGTAGATTTCGCGGACGGATGGCCGAGTACCCGCCGATCTTCTCCATCACTCGATCGACCACTTCCTGGAATTAATTAATTGATTAATTAATTAATTAATTCTGAACAGGATTTTAATTTTAAAATTCATTTAAGTAAAATGGAAACTCATTTTTTTATATTGAAATAATAAATAATAAACTTTTTAAATAGAATTAAGCAAGCCTCACCTGGAAACGTCTAAGGCCAATCTCGGTGTCCTGCGTCTTGCCATCGGTCTGATAACGGTCGTATAACACGTCCGAGGTTGGAGCTTTGAGTTGCGTTTCGCGGCAGAAGTTGTGCTGCGTGTCGAGACTCCGCATGAATCCGTTGCGACGCCTGATGTACTTCACGTAGGATTTGCCGTGTCGGTCGAGGCGATGATTCGGTCGTGTGATTACGGGGAGAATGTTTCGCGGACCGGTGGGGCAGTCCCTTTCGAGGGCGTCGGGTCTGAGGTCGTTGTCGTTGTCTGGATAGTCCGCGTGGCGGCGTTTCATCTCGTGGTTGAGCTTGGCGATAGAACCGAAGAGGGTCTGGTGGATCGCGAGTCGTCGACTTTCTGCTGCTGTGTTTTCTGCAGGAGAAAAAACAGGTTCTGCCTTTTTTTGCGGCACGAACAGTGAGAACAAATGAGAACAAGAACAAGGGAGAACAAGTGAGAACAAGAACAAGAACAAGTGAAAATAAGTGCGAACAGTGAGAACAAGTGAGAACAAGAACAATTGAGGACAATGAAAACAAGTGAAAACAAGAACAGGTGAGAACAAGTGAGAACAAGCAAGAACAAGTGAGAACAAGAACAAGAACAAGTGAGAACCCATATGGCTTACGTTTTTCGCGTATTAGAGTTCGCTGAACGTCTGGAATCATGACGCTGTAGATCATTGATGCAATAAAGGTTTCCTTTTCTTGCTGATTCATCCTGCAAGACTGAGGCATGAGGAATATGCGGGTGCTTATTAATCGAAATATTTCATGTGCGGTGTGAGCTACCGTTGGTGCCAGCGTCGTTGGATTGTCTGTCTACTCCATTTGACTGTCATTTTTTAAATTTTCTGGGAAAATTTATTTGAAATTATCGTAGTTTTACTTACGCGGCTTCCATGGACCGTTCCGCAGTCACCATATTGTTCCAAAGGTGCTCCTCCTCCACGCGAGCGGCAACCCTGGCCATGTGCGCCTCTGCCGATAGCACTGACTGCGTAACCGCTCTTTCAGCCGGAACGTGGTGATTGAGTTGGAACTAGAAAATTAACGGTAAGATTTAACCTCCAAACGTCACAACGAGGGACCAATCGCGATTTCAGATTCACTGATTCTCAAACATGGCCCAGTATGTTGACTTGCGAGCCAACTAAAAACTCTCACACTTTATTGATATTAAAATTATGCGATGATGAAAGCGCGTCATTGTCCAATGAGTGCGTGTTCGAAATGGTTTATTAATATGTACCTTTAAGATTCTGTTTTATTCCGTTTTAAAAGCCATTTCTGATTTGACTTGACAAAAATTCTGGCTTTGAAAAAGTATTTTTTTTACTGCTTCCATCCAATTCAAACCCTTCGCTTACAATTAACGACAAGACTGAGTACACTGGAGGGTCCGGGAAGGGGCAAAAGGAGCGAGGAAGGGGGTGGTTATCAAACAATCGAACAATCAACCACCTGACAACCCCCTGCTCCGCCCCTTTTGCCCATACCCCGGACCCTCCAATGTACTTAATCTTGTCATTGATTGTGTTCACCGCATTATTTTTCATAATGTTTTTAAATTATTCCACCAGAAATTTATTGGGGTTCTGAAACAGTGAACAGTCCTTTTCTTCTATTTTATTCTTGCCAGCAATGAATAACACTAACGCAAAAAGTACCAGTGCATATCAGAGTAGTGGTAAGAGGCCGTTTCTGGCGCAGGGGTGGTTATCAAACAATCGAACAATCAACCACCTGACTACCCCCAGCTCCGCCCCCTTTGTCCACACCCCGGACTCTCCAAATACTCAATCTTGTCATTGATTGTGTTCACCACATCATTTTCCATAATTTTCTAGAATTATTCCATCAGACATTCATTATGGTTCTGAAACAGTGAACAGTCCTTTTCTTCTATTTTATTCTTGCCAGCAATGAATTACATTAACGCAAAAAGTACCAGTGCATATCAGAGTAGTGGTAAGAGGCCGTTTCTGGTGCAATTTAAGAATTAACTATTTTAGGGTCATAACTACCTAAAAAATATCTAAAACAAGCCGTTTTTTAGGGATATACCATTTCTGATACTTTAAGGATTAGCAACTTTAGGGTATAACCTACTAAAAAAAGCCATTTTAGGAATACACCGTTTTGCTATTTTAATGATTGGCTATTTTAAGACTAAAACCTAACTAAAACTACCCCAAACTGCCCTATTTTCATCAATCATTTTAATCAAAATCTTAAAAAACCCCTTTTTCTCGTTTTCGCGATTTTGTCTGTGAGCTCACAGACGAAACACCCCATTTTGACCATCTTTGAAAAAAGTAAAAAAGAACTGAACTTTGAACTGGTGGTGTGCTGTGTGGTGGTGATGTGCCTGCGTGTAGGTATGTGTTTATATTCTATCACACAACCTGCATCACACGACAGAGATAACCATCTACCTCAAGCCATAAGTAGCCTGAGGATGTCCGAATTGTCTCGATCTTTTTTTCCATGCGAGCGCGATTGACCACACACAACACTGTATGCCATATAGGCAGCAGTGGTATGTATTGTGAGTCACTTCAAATTTCCTTGAGCTTTCCATGTGCGCGCGACTGACTACACTCTCTATTGGGTACCGTGTGCAATCAATTTTACCATTCAAGAAAGACGCCGTTGCTGTGAAAATCATTGTGGATTTTTGCCTTTCTGTTTCTTTTCAACGCACCAACCATCACTACCACTTTACGAGGTCTTCAGTTTCAGGTTTAGAGGATTTTTTGTACGGAATTGTTTAGCAAAATGGCAACAAAGAGTCCAGCAAAGGAGACGTCACAGGTAAAATTAGAAATTTGAACGAAGTATAAAAATGTTCTCAGTTTTACTTTGCCCGTAAACAACGAAAATAAATCTATTTTGTTGTATTCTTCAGGCACCTCCTACTAACGACTTGATCGTGCCAATTATACTTGCTCTTCGAGCATCTGATTCTGGAAGACTATTATTAAATGGAATTGTGGACCATATTTTGAGGACGACACCTGAGTTAACCAAGGAAAAGGATGAAGAGACATACATGAATGGGGCCAAGAAGGCAGCGGAAACATATCGAAGAGTACTTTTCATGCTGTCAACTGTAGAAACAAGAAAGTGGATGGAATGCCCCCAGCCAACGTTCAACCCCGGTAATTTGTGAATTTGATATGCTGTAAAAACCTGTCAACAATTTCCATTTTAACTCTTACCCACCAATTCGGTATGCCCATTTTTTATATGTAGAACATAGAGCTGAAAAATTGGTAGGTGAGAGTTAGAATGGAGATTGCTCTTACGGGTTTTACAATACTTCTGTTTTAAATTCTAACCATGAATAATTCGACTTGTAGGCTTGCCAAGTACTTTTGTGACTGATGATGGAGCTCCTGCTATCAATCAAGGAGTTCATGCGGTCAATTAAGGAGCCTAAGCGGTCAATCAAGGATCTCCTGCAGATTCTGTGCGATTGAATCAGTTGGAACGGAAGGTGGAAGAATTGACGGACATAATGAAGATGATGTGTAGATCGAAATAGTTGTGTCAAACATGGTTAAATTTGTGTTCTTACTCATTCGATCTATGTGGTTGAGTAATACGGAAATTAAAGAACAATTCCAGCATGTGTGTAGGTATGCGGTGGTATACCTCGCTGTTTTTTGTGAAATTTTGTGTGTTTATATAAGCATCCGTTAACACCCGTTGACACACGCTGACACACGCTGACACGCTGACATGCTCTATTTTTCTCTTATAGTATCTGGTCAATACCACCAGCACTTCAAATCACCAGCACATACCAGTTCAAACCACATCTGCTTATTGTTTTTTACTTTTTTCAAAGATGGTCAAAATGGGGTGTTTCGTCTGTGAACTAACAGACGAAATCGCGAAAACGAGAAAAAGGGATTTTTTAAGATTTTGATTAAAATGATTGATGAAAATAGGGCAGTTTGGGGTAGTTTTAGTTAGGTTTTAGTCCTAAAATAACCAATCATTAAAATAGCAAAAACGGTGTATTCCTTAAATGGCTTGTTTTGTAGGTTATACCCTTAAGCTGCTAATGCTTAAAGTATCAGAAATGGTATATCCCTAAAACACGGCTTGTTTTAGATATTTTTTAGGTAGTTATGACCCTAAAATAGCTAATTCTTAAATTGCGCCAGAAACGGCCTCTTACCACGATTTACCAGTACATGAATTCACTAGTACATAGCAGTACCAGTACCAGTACCAGTACATGAATTACACTAACGCAAACAGTACCAGGTTTCCTTGGCCTACTTTCGGAAGATGAAAATGTGGAGGTAATCTATCAGTACACAACTTTTTCTTTGGCTAAGTGCTTTAACAGAATGTAAAGAAAAATTGCAAGTTACATGATGTAAAACACGGTTCATTTGTGGGCAATCGTTTGGCCTGAATGAATTTTGCTGGCGAGCACCTTCATCATCACTCGGTTTGTTTTTAAAGCCCGCGTTGAGTCACAACTCGACAACTGACTCCGATTAATTATGATTAAACCTTCTCGACATACCAATTGGACAGACTCTTCTTTTTCCGCGTAACGCCGGTAGTCTTGTTGGCGACGCCCGGCTTCTTTAGCCTCTCGCATCCTCCTTTGGGCTTCCGCGTAACGTTTAAGACGTTCCACGCCTTGGAACTCTAGGTGTCGCACTAGAGTATAGTGACTGTCTCGCAGGACTCGAGTACCCATCTGAGCCTCGAGTGTGGACAAGAAGCTGTCGATGAATCGAGCCTATATTCAACCATAAATTATTTAGTCCTGAAAGCGACTTCACTTGATCAAGACTTCACTTGATCAAAACTTCACTTGATCAAGACTCCACTTGATCAAGACTCCACTTGGTCAATAGTTCGGAAGACCCACCCGGTATTGGTAGAACAATAGAACACGCCCTCTTTTCAATAGGTCGTCATATTTAGCCTTCATTTCTGTTTTTGCTCTATCGGTTAAGGCCACATTGCCTCGAACTTCATGGATCAGCTCCTTGCGTAGGATCACACCTGTCTGGATCTGAAAATAATACTGTTAGATCTTATCGCCAAAAGTGATAATATGCAATATGTTCCCCTACTGTATACTACCATTTTCTGCATCCCGCGACCGCGGAAAATCTTTTGTATTGTGACTCCGGCTCGGTAGGCTGCTTGGTGCTCGACGTCTATCGCCGGTACTTGAAGCATTGGTTTTTGTCGTTTGGTAAGCGGCATAGGGCGTAACAATACTGGGTGCCTTTTTTTGGGTTTCTTTGCACTGGTCAGGTCGATGTCGGAATCGTCGTATTCCGTGTCTACTCCCCGGATAAAAATCGAACTGGGTGTACTGTTTTTATAACTTTCAAATAGTACGCATTCCATTGTCTGTCTGTGTTTATATCTGTGTCTTTATTTGCATCTTTGTCTTTGTCTTTGTCTTTGTTTGTGTCTGTGTCTGTGTCTGTGTCTGTGTCTGTGTCTGTGTCTGTGTCTGTGTCTGTGTCTGTGTCTATGTCTGTGTTTGTGTCTGCGTCTGTGTCTGTGTTTGTGTCTGTCTGTATTTATGGCTGTGTCTGTGTTTCTGCTTATTTTTGTGCCTGTGATGATGTTTGTCTTTGTTGATCTGCATCTGTAATTGACAAACATCTCACCGTCAAATGTGAACGACATCTTCTCAAATCGAGCCACCTCCTTGAACTTCCGTTTCACGTAGCCCTTCGCTCCATACATGGACTCCTGCGTGGGCAGATAAACATCCGCCTGGAGGTGTTTCGGGTTCATATCCTGCAGCACCTGCGAGAACCCTTCCCATGTGTCGAGGAAGTAGTCCGTTCGATTATTCCACGACAAACCGGAAATGACATCCCCCTGGTTCGTTTTCGGGACGTAGCGACGCGCATCGTGAGCAAACACTTCGGGTACTTCTTTCAGCAGCTCCACATCCGGCGGATTGATTTGCCATTCGGCGATTTTTCGCTTGGTGAACAGCTTTGTCCAAGCGTAGTATCTCCGCCCTGGAACATACAAACGATGGTTAACACATTACCAAATTGGAACCTGTTGTTGTTCCCAAATAGGAACGTGTTGTTCCCAAATAGGAACATATTTTTGTTCCTAAATAGGAACATGTTGTTGTTCCCAAATAGGAACGTGTTGTTCCCAAATAGGAACATGTTTTTGTTCCTAAATAGGAACATGTTGTTGTTCCCAAATAGAAACCTGTTGTTGTTCCCAAATAGGAACATGTTGTTGTTCCTACATAGGAACATGTTGTTGTTCCTACATAGGAACATGTTGTTGTTCCCAAATAGGAACATGTTGCTGCGCCACTTACGTACAGATGTTCACATCGTACCACCTTTAGAAAGAGAAGGCAAAATGAATTATTAATTAATTATCACAAGAAAAAAAGCATATTTTTTGCCAGCAGTACATTACAGCCATCTCAGCGTTAAACCGCGCAGCTTGACTCTCCTCCAAGGACAATTTCGCTTGACCAATTCGATATTTCAGGTAATCTTGACTGTCAGAAATAGATTTCTTGAACGCAGTCATGCGGTCTTCCATGTTTCTGTAATAAAAAGTCGAACACCTTTTGCCTTGAGAAATGAAAAGACTGTTCGAAATAGACACAGAGACATGACCACTGGTCAAAAGGATTTGACACACAGGCACACACAGGCACAAACAGGCACACACAGGCACACACAGGCACAGACAGGCACAGACAGGCACAGACAGGCACAGACAGGCACAGACAGGCACAGAGAGGCACAGATAGGCACATATAAAAAAGTCGACTCACTCTTGCATTTCGGCGCCGAGAAATTCCCATTTCTCCTTCTCCATCCGCCCAAACTGAAGCTCGGCTGGATCGTCAGCCGTGTGATCTGCCGTAAAGTGCTCTCGTAAACCTCTCCGCTGCAGTCCACGTTTGATCAACGACATTGTCTTCATGGTGAAGGGATGGCAATGCTTCGGATAGATGGTGTCAAAATCACGGAAGGTTTCCCGTAATTTCACGCCGAGTTCAGCGGGATCTGTTTGCGCGGACTGGGCGCGATAATCGGTTTGACAGCCGATGCTCCTGGTCATTTGCTCTTCAAATTCGCGGCCGTACGGCTCGGTCGAGTCATGGAGTTCGAGATCCTTCCTGATTGCCGGATATTGGTGCTCGAGGAACTGAATGGGTCCATCGTAGAATGGCAAGTGAGGTCTGCAAATCAGTTGGGCATAGACAAAATGGTACTAATTTCTAAAATCAACCAGAGAAACACTCAGGCAGGTCGGCATGCACACAGGCAAAAGAAAGGTAGGCCGACAGACAGGCGAAGTAGACAGGCACTCAGACAGGAAGACAGGCCGACAGTTTAACCGACCAGTAAAGAAACAGAGAGAGAGCGACAAGCAGGCAATCACTTAGACACACAGACAGACACACAGACAGACAGACACACAGACAGACACACAGACAGACACAGAGACACAGAGACACACAGACACACAGACACACAGACACACAGACACACAGACAGACAGACAGACACACAGACACACAGACAGACACACAGACAGACAGACAGACAGACACACAGACAGACAGACACAGACAGCGATTGTTCATACGAAGTACCTTTTGTAGCTCTCCCAGCGATCTCTCCCACGAACGGTATTTTCTAGGTCGTACTCTGGCTGCATCGGTGGTCTGTAAAGCTCTTTCTCTCAATAAAAACACTTCCGTTAGCCAATAAACGTTGCTGCTTACGGCGGATAACCGGAGTCCATGTGATAGGGATAGCTGAAGTCATCTTTATAAGAGTAGTAGCCGCTCGCGAATTGTGGCATCCCGCTGAACATGTATGGATAAACTGGAACATATTGCTAAAAAGAAAGCAAACAAATGTACATCGGGAAGTGGAAATATCTCCCTCCGAACATAGATCGCCTTACGAGCTGTTGAGCCTGAGCGTGGGCCTTGTCAGAGCTTTTGTAGAAACTCCGGTAACTGCTTGTTTGATTGATGGGATCTTAACAAAGTAAAAAAAAAACACAAATTTAACCGAACAGATTCCAGAAATCAAGAAATCAATTAGCCAGCCGATCATTTTACAACTTGCCGTAAAGGAAATCCAAAGCCCGCTCGGTTGGAGTAAAGTTTTTCTGCCGTCCAGCAGACATGATGTTGAGAGAAATCGTAGTGCCGTCTGAGGCACTAAACTTCTTTGATTTGTTGTTAGGACGACACTGTTGCCTGGTTAAAACACGTCTTAAACACTTCTTACATTAAGACCACAAGCACAATGATTTAATCTAGCTTCTATAGGCAATGTCTAGTCCTTATTCACCTCATTCCCCGGCCAGGATCCTTCCTCACAATGCGCATACTCCTCGGCGGGAGGATGACCGTCTCACACCGCCCACAGCGAAATCAGATCGTAGCGTGTCGCCTGTTAAGCCCGAAGCGTGTCAGGGGAAGCGAAATAACTTCGGTGTGCAGTGTGCAGTGTGCAGTGCGCCCGCCCCTCACAGTGGGCATGCTCCTCGGCGGGAGGATGACCGTCTCACACCGCCCACAGCGGAATCGGATCGTAGCGTGTCGCCTGTTAAGCCCGAAGCGTGTCAGGGGAAGGGGAAAAACTTCGGTGTGCAGTGTGCAGTGCGCAGTGCTCCCGCCCAATCAGCCTTCTATGCGGACCGACATAAGGAGCCGTATTTGACTATTCTTAACTCACTGGAAAACTTTCCGCCCGTTCCTCCGTTGAATCCCGTGCCGGACGGAGTGTTGAAGGAGCTGCTGGTGTCACGTGATCAGCATCATAGAAGGAACAACGCGGAGACGGAGAGCCTTATGCGGGAATTTAAGACCACGCCACCCACTCTGCTACCGTTGGTGAGTTAAAGAAATAACGAGAATCACGATTTATTGTAACTTGATTTTTCACTTTTTCATTTCTTCATTGATGTAATCCGCGGTTTTCGCCCACTATACGCACTCGGTTTTCCCAAGTTTTAAGAGTTCGAACACACAAATCGACATTAATCTTTGACCACTCTCGTCTCATCGCCCGCATTAAACCAGCAAGAGTTTCAGTCTTGTGTCTCCACAAACGTCTCTTAAAAATCCCATTGATGGTTTAACTGTTTGACCCTTACAGTTTAATTCAAGATTATTTTAGGTTTAATGTAATTTCTATTATTTTTTTTATTTTATTTCTAATTTTTAGTGCATTTTATTTTATTTTCAGTTATATATTATTTTCAATTTTTTTATTATGCATTTTTTCATTTTCTATCTTTTCCTATTTTTTAAGCAAAAACTGCTGATTTTTGGCGAGGTTGTCATATTAAATTTCCCCGCAGAAATTGGAGTGGACGTTTGGAATAAATCGTCATGTGCCCTTTGTGAATCTTTCGACGGACAGCCAAAAGTCCATTTTCTACAGTGTCGGCCACACTGCGGTCGTGTACTCGTACGAGCACGACGGAGTGGCCGTTGAACCCACCCAAATTTTGCTGGAAGGACTTGTGAGTTTTGATGAATTGCTCACTCCTTTACAAGTGATTCCGACAACGCGTGCGTAGTTTTAATTGACCTTCGTTGTTGTTATTCAGGACAGACAAATCACGTGCCTTGCAACTACGAAAAACGGCCGCTGGCTGGCCGCTGGGGATACTGGCCCAGATTATGCCGCAATTGTGTGGGATCTTCAGCAGGATGCGTATGTGCCGAAATCTTACGTATTCGACGTGTACCTTGCCTCGGTTTGGGTTGGAGTTTAGCAATGAATTGTTGTTTTAGCGTGCCCATGCGAATCTATTCCCGCCCTAACGGGAAGGAAGCATATGGACTGACGTCGATGTGCTTCTCACCGAACATGCGATTCCTTGCAATGCTCTCCTCCGGTGAGAAGCAGGTACGTCTCTGATGACCAACGTCTGTATATGTTCATTTGTCTTTTTATTGATGTCTGTGTGTTCTAGCTGCGAATGTCTGCCTAGCTGTGTGGCCACCTGCCTCTATCGTATCTGAGACTTCTGTTTGTCTGTCTGTCTGTCTGTCTGTCTGTCTGTCTGTTTGTCTGCTTGCCTGCCTATCTGTCTGACTGTCTGTCTGTTTGTCTGCCTGCCTGCCTATCTGTCTGTCAGTCTGTCTGCATGTGTCTGTTGTGTGCTTTATCTGCATTAATTGCCTGCCTGCATATATGTGACTGTATTGCGTACTTGTGTGTCTGCGTGCTTTCGTCTGCGCATCACTGTGTCTGTGTGTCTGCATTCCTTACTTCGGCTTGCTTTTTGTCTGCTTGCCGATATTAGCTTTTCCAAGGTATGAATGTTGAGTATGTCCTCGTACTTACCAGATTTTAACGCTGTACGAATGGTTGGTTGACCGGAAAGGAAAAGACGAAGAAGATACCCCTGTAGCTTGCTACCAATTACCAGACGGGGAAACCTTGCAGACACAATTAAGTTTCAACCCGCTTGACCAGGAAATGCTGATCAGCTGTAGCAAGGAACGAGCGATCTTGTATCAGTGGGTTCGTTCATGTACTACCTTGTAGATAATCTCGGATTTCTGGTACGACCTCGAAATGTGACGAATTTTTATTTTTATTTTCAGCATGTCGCCCGAACGAAGGGTCAAGTGCGGATCTGCGTGCCGAATACGGAGAAAGTGCCTAGTTTCAGTCCCATCGGGGACATAACTCGTGCAGTTTTCATCCCGGCGGCGTCCCATTTCGTGATCGGAACCGTCACGGGTCTTGTTGCGCTTTTTCGGAAACGGACCACGCATAAGAAAGTTCTTCCGTTTGAAGAGTATGCGGAAGTCGTCAAAGTGTCCCGGGTGGTGGAGAGCGGCTCGGTTACTGCTCTCACTTCCTTGAACGGGTTCGTCTATGTTTGATACGGTGCTTCAGATTAGCTGCAACATGTTTTCCATTACCGCATCGCAGTGGGTTAATTATTGCAGAATGATCGTTGTTGGCGACTCCACTGGCAGCGTCGGCTTCTATGACTGCAACCTCCTGATCGTGTACACGTAGGAATTTTCTCCTTGTACTAGCCCGATAGACAGTTAGCACACATTCAAACAGACAGACAGACCTTCAGACAGACACTCAAGCAGCCAGGCAAGGAGATAGTACCTTCTGACAGTCAGACTTTTCGATAGACATTCAGGCAAGCAGACATTCAGACAAGCAGACACTGAGATTGCATGTTCAGACATTCAGACATTCAGACAGACCTTCAAACATTCAGACATTTAGACGCCCTCGTAGCCATGCAGGCGTGACACTCAGTCATTCAGACAACATATTTACAGGAATTCGTGAACCTCTGTCTGTAGATGTCTGGGGATCGGAAAGGGCGCCATCGACACCATTTCTTTCGCCCGAATGCGAATCCATCGGGAATTGTAAGTTCATTGTGTCGTACTACTGATGCAGTATTTTAAATCTGCAAATTGAGCGGTACGACCTCACGTGATCACCAAAGTTGTCTAGTCTGCCTGTTGAACTTTTCGCTTTCCTCCTTCGTGTGTAATACCTTGTGGTTCCCTTGTCGTAGGACCACGAAGTTTGAAAACAAAACTCTGTTCGACTGCGCGTTTATGGTGGGTACATCGACCGGATTTGTAGTCGACATACGCACCACCGGCGACGACCATTACGAGAGCAAGGTGGTCCGGGAAGAGCCGCGGGATACCGTTATCAGCTGCGCCGTCCATCCCAACGCTTACCGGCTCATTCTGGGTTCCGCCTGTGGCTTGCTGCGAGTCTGGGATTATAAACACAAAACCGTGGTGGTTCAGCGACGGTTCGGCCAGGAAGGGGCTGGCGATGCAGCCGAGAGGGACATCACCTGCCTCGCCTTCGATCCTACTGGAATCTATGTTGGTAAGGAAATACATCAGTCACGAAAAATCTGAATCACATTGGCGTTGATTTCGTATGAGGTTAAGGCTTCGTATTAATTAATAGCGGTTGGGTTTGCCAGCGGCGACTTGCGCCTCGTGAAGACGGTCGACTTGGTCGAAGAACCCAGTGGGAGCTTTTGTGATTCATTCGGCAAAATTTTATTCATGGAATTTTCCAACGATGGCACGAAGCTGGCTACTGCGGTAAGCACTTCATCCATTCCTCTTTTTCAGCCACATTAGGTTCCTTTTTTAGTCATTAATTAGTTGGTAAATGGCGAGTGTTGTTTCGATCAAATTTTTTAAGGTACCTTTAATTCATATTGAATCAGATTTAAAATAATAATACTCAAGTAAGCATCTTTTAATCATTTTTTAAATCGTTTACTTAGTCTGAAGTAGACAGTTGTTTTAAATGAGCATGTATAAAGGTTTTATATTTAAATTCAATTACTTACGAGCTACTTTAACTAAAAGCTTTGTATTTTATTTTATCTTGAGTTAAACTCATAACTGCGAGCATGCTGAGTAATTTTTTTTAATTAATGTTAATTACCTCCGAGCGGGACCTAATTGTGATTCAAAAAGCCCGTTTTGTAGGACTGCGAAGGAATTGTTTGTTTGTATCGGAATAATACAGGCCAATGGTCACCCACCTGGTCCTACGTCGGTTGCCATAAAGCCCACCATGGCGCGGTCCTGGGTCTGTCGTTTGTCAAGGAATACGGTGGGGAGAGCGAGAGGCTCTTTACACTCGGACTGGACAGCTGCTTTGTGGGTACCTTAGACCCTTCGTTCAATCTTTCATCCCTTGGACCCTTCGTTTAACCTTTCATCCCTTGGACCTTTCTACCTTGGACCTTCCGTTCAATCTTTCATCCCACGGAATTCTTCAATAATGTCAACTCGTTCGTTTTGTTTGGTAGGTTGAATATGATCTGGAGCATTCTGGAAACGGGGATTTGCTGATCATCTATCGTGAACTGGCTGACCAGGAGTCGCAGACGTCTGCCTTCGCTTACTACCCACCCATCGGCAAAGAGAGTTTCCTCATCACGGCCAATGATAAAGTACGCCGATCTCGTCCGACGAACGTTGCTTCACTATAATGCGTTCTTCTTTATTTTCATTAGTACAAACTGAAGCTTTGGAATGTGACAACAAAAATGTGCCGAAAAACGGTGAACGGTCCCCTGCAAGGCTCACCTCTGATGGGGTACGCCTAAATAGACAGAACGCCATTTTACGTACTGGTAAACCCAGCACCAAGTAGACCGGATACGCTGGTAGACCCAGCACCCAGTAGACCGGTTATGCTGGTAGACCCAGAACCAAATAGACCCGTTACGCTGGTAGACCCAGCACCCAGTAGACCGGTTACCTTGGTAGACCCAGGACCCAGTAGACCGGTTACCTTGGTAGACCCAGCACCCAGTAGACCGGTTACGCTGGTAGACCCAGGACCCAGTAGACCGGTTACATCGATAGACCCAGCACCCAGTAAACCGGTTACGCTGGTAGACCCAGCACGGCTTAAATTAGCTAGACGTTTTTTTTTCGGTTACAGGATGACGGCTCTGCCTATTCGGGATGATAATTCCAATCGCTACTTGTTGTGGCGTAACGCCGACTCGGTTGGATTGATGGCGCTTCCGTTGGATGGCAACCCATACCGGTACTACTCACGGAGGGTCCATCCGTTAGGAGTGAGTGAAACTTTAGAAGGAACAAGGTATCCTAGTCAATTAAGCTTCAAATAGTCAGTAAAACATTCTTGCAAGCAACAGGTAACGTGCATGACGGCCAGCGCAAGTGGGCGGTTCATCTTCACGGCCGGCGGACCGGAAGCGTGCGTTCACATGTGGTCCGTTCATCCAGAGTGAGTTGATAGATGAATGCTACTTTGTTTCGGAGGGTTCGTGAGCCATAAGTTTCGGTTAGAATACTCGACGCAACATTAGAGGGAAAACAGGACAGTCTCGTGCCATTTTTCGATCTTCTGGAAGGCGGAATGGATGGGCAACTGTACAAAGATCTGGAGGAATGTTTCTGTTATCTGCAACTTAAAGCGTGAGAAGTAGAGCTGATATAGAGATGAGTGGAGGGGTAGGTAGCACTTTCTATATTTCCAGACAAGGTTTCGAGACCAGAGATGCACGAATGGTACAGGATATTTTGCCGCTTCAAGAGCTGCCGAATTTGTTTTGCGCTCTCAGCTTCTACCCCTCGGACCGCGAACGGAAGGACGTGATTAATGAAGTAAAGTACAGCAAATACGCGGAGACCGGGCTGTTGGTATCCAGCGTCGATGTCGGAACCGCTCTAAAAAGTAACTCCTCCTCTATCGCAGATTTTGGCTCTCCGCTTTACCTATTTGTCTGTCTGTCTGTCTGTCTGTCTGTCTGTCTGTCTGT
>LRSR01012475.1:0-26458 GCA_001579985.1 Hypsibius dujardini | reverse complement strand
GTGTATACGGTGCGCACAAGCCGTGCACACGTTCCACTCCAGTACCACTGTCCCTGTCTAACGCGAAAATACAGTTACGTAGTACGATGTGTGTGATCTGGGCCTACACTACACAACGACACATTGAACAAGGCTTTGCATATACCGTCCCGCAACTGGCACATGCCGCTGCCGATAACCCGTTCCGCTGCCGATAACCCGTTCCGCTGCCGATAACCCGTTCCGCTGCCGATAACCCGTTCCGCTCGAGGTCCAACATTTTTTATTGTATCCGAAATATTTCCGATAGAACGTATGAGAGGGGGGGGGGAGTATTGCATGAGAATGCTCAATCATGGTGTTTTTCTCTAAATGGGAGATCCTTAGGGCAATTTTTTTACTTTCGAAGGGGGTTTTAGATCAACAAAACACCCCCCCCTTTGGCGCGCCACTGACAAAGCTACAAGAATTTTTTAGTTGAAGAAATTTCAAAGTCCGGAGAACACGGGAAGATCCCTGATTTTGACGGTGAAAACTCGGATTTAAAAAAAGGCTTAGTTTCACGTCACTGGACGTTTTGCGGTCAAATTCAAGAATGGCGTATAGCTACGCCTTCCTGATACCGTGAGCTGATTCTGCTAATGCCGATTGATTTCAAATTGAGTGTTGCGCGGCAGAGACTTCAAAAACTTGCGAGCCGTTTTCAAGTATCGAAGTTTTTACGTTGAAAAATCAGAGGAAAAGGAATCTTCCAGTGCTACCCGGACTTTTAACTTTCTCATTTCTCCTTAAAAGATTTTATGACATTGCCGATGGAACAAATTTCGCAAATCATCACTAATAATAACCTAATTTTACAAATTGAGAAAAACTAATTGCCCTTCGAAAACCGTTCCAAAGCAGTGGCGCGCCGACGGGGGGGGGTGTTTTATTGATCTAAACCCCCCCCCTCCCCCTCGAAAGTCAAAAAATTGTCCTAAGGGTCCCCCATTTAGAGAAAAAGACTGTGATTGAGAATTGTTATGCAATACTCCCCTCTCATACGTTCTATCGGAAATATTTCGGATGCAATAAAAAATTTATGCTGTTAGAAAAAATAACACCCCCCCCCTCAAACCAAAGCTCGGCGCGCCACTGTTCCAAAGCAACGATTTCGTAGATTAGATGATTAAGCGTCCTTAATTAATTAAGCAACGTTGTCGCACATTTTTTAAACTCGCTTTTATTATGTTCTAGCATCATTCGTCAGCGGTTTTACTGAAGGACAATGGAATACGCTTCGCTCTTAACATCCGTACACCAAACACCACCATTGGAGGTTCAGGCCTTGACGGTGAAAACGGTGGTGGTCTTGGCTTGTCCCCTGGCCCGTGGGGATTTGGACACGACCGCTCAGGTTCCATCTGGTCTCGGATCATTGAGGCATTCGACAACTGGACGACACAAATTCGCGGGAAAGACATTAGCAATTCAAATCTAGACGCGGTGGTAGTCGCCATGCAGATTAGAACTTATTACCTGTCGCGCTTAAATATCACGACTGGTCATCTACACTTCCAGCCTGTGGGACTCCCTCAAAATGCGTCAGATTACAATTCTACAGTGAAGGAATTCCAGCCCATTCAGCGGAAACAGATCCTGCGATTTATCGCTGACCTCAACAGCCGCGCTGACTTTTATTTCGCTAATATTTCGTCCACACCATCAAGAGTCGTTGGAAGGAGCGCGCATTTCAATACCAAGCGCAGTAGCGCATCTCCGCCGCCAGTCTCATTCCTGCTGACAGGTAAAATAAATAAAAACTTCAATTTTGGGAAACAGTTAAATGTAAAAGAATTTTTGTCACTGCTCTTCGCAAAATTCAGTTTAAAATCGATTGGCATCAGCAGAATTTGTTTTTGAACGTCAAGGATTTTCAATTTCCTGTACGCGTTTAATTTCAGATGGCTGTGCGGCGGAGGAACGCGAATAACCCGATGGTTCGCTGTTCCACTGGATTTCGGTCGGCGCCGACGAGATCGGCGACACCGGAGCTCCCCTCGAATTCTGCCCCGATCCGACTTTCCGCCGACTTTGCAGCGGAAATTTCGACATCGGTTACACCTCCATCTTACCCGATACGCCTTGTACTATTGCACCACCCTCACCCACCAATCTTGTCCGGTACCTCCGCCGCTCTCTCATGGACGACCTTCCAGAGGGCGAACCGACGGCCAATGAAATCAACAATCTCCTTGACCAAAGCAACAGCACATTGACCGTCACCGAACTGAATTACCTCGCCGAATTTTTACAATTAACCGCCCAAAATTCTGCAAATATTTCCCAACATTTACTTCATTCGTTGATTCGTCTTTTCGATCGGATTCTCGAAGCGCCCGAGGATCAATTACAGACCGCGCAGAATTATTCGGGAACGGGGAATAAAATATTCACGTCGCTGGAACTGTTGGCCATGAAGATTGACTTGGACCCGAGTAGCGGAAATGAGTCTTTCACGATTAATGTTCCGAATTTGGTTGTTCGGTCGTTCGTTGTTCCGAACGACACGGAGATTACTCGAGGGTCGATCGTGGGATTTGCTGCCGGAGTTGAGCCGACGGACATCACGGCTGTTCGCAGAGATGACCATGTAACTGCGTTGAAGGAGGAGACGTCGGTCAGTATCACACTTTCGGAAAGCTTAATCTTGGCACTATACAACTTAAGCGGTAAGAGCTAGAACTGGAAAATAACATAATTTTAGTCAACTAATTAATTTTTATTGCCAATTAAACTTTACTTTGAAAAACAAAAAAAGAAGGTTTTGAGAGTTTATATTTTTTTATAAATATTCAGTTTTTTTAAATAGCAAATTACATGGGTAATGCTAGGAATATTTAAAGATTAATTAAAAAAACTGATAACTATAATAATATGTTAAAAAATTGTACTTCACTTATTTTATTTCGTGTATTTATGTTATTGCTATTTATTTTATTATTTTAGTTTTGGCCTGTTTATTAGCGAAATCGTGATGTCAATAGGAATTTATGATTCTATTATTATCGAATCACTTGTATAAAAAAAA
Source organism: Hypsibius dujardini (assembly GCA_001579985.1). Classification (NCBI taxonomy): domain Eukaryota; kingdom Metazoa; phylum Tardigrada; class Eutardigrada; order Parachela; family Hypsibiidae; genus Hypsibius; species Hypsibius dujardini. The sequence continues at coordinate 23,409 of LRSR01012475.1, read as the reverse complement.
TGAAAATATTATGCACGCTTGCAGCTCATACTCCGGGAGGTCTTCGAGGACATTACCTTGTGCTCCGCAAAACTTCTCTCCTGCCCGTCTCCACATCCAACCGCACAGACAACATGACGACAGAATCTGACGGGAATTTATTAGAGACCCGTTCATCAGCGCGAATAGCATCATGGATAATAGGAGCGTCGTTTGGTCCTCCAATCATGAACTTGAAGGATCCCGTTACTATAACGGCGCTTGTTGACCATTACGTAAGCAGTGCGCTAATAAATCACTTCAGAGATGAAGCTTTCACTTTTATGTAATTGAATGCTACTTCGTTCGTGTAAACAGGATCCACGGAACAATTACAGCTGTGTCTTCTGGAACACAACGGCTGCCAACGGCCGCGGAACATGGCAAGAAGAGGGATGTGCGTTGACTAATCGGTCCAACAAGCATTTCACTTGCATTTGCAATCACCTGACAAGCTTTGCTATTCTTGTGGACTTCGCAACCAAACTGGTTAAAGGAGAACCGCCGCCGTCCCTTCCGGCTTTTCTGGACACCCTCACGATAGCTGCCTTATCTTTGTCAATTGTTGGGGCGGCGCTGACCATTGGTCTAATGTTTCTCAGCAGGTAATACAGACAGTCAGACAGACAGGCAGGCAGGCAGACAAACCGACAGACACACAGACAGACACACAGACAGACACACAGACAGACACACAGACACACAGACACACAGACACACAGACACACAGACACACAGACAGACACACAGACAGACACACAGACACACAGACAGACACACAGACAGACAAACAGACACACAAACAGACAGGGCATCATCGAAACTACTCTACTTTATTTATCCATTTTTCCAGTCTTGTAATAATTCCCTCTTTAGGCATCTGGCAAAAACGACGGATGGCAAGAAACTCACTAAACGAGCCTTTGTCATCATCAGCATGTGCGCTGGGCTATTGCTCACTTACGTGACCTTTCTAGCCGGGGTGGACAAAGTCGTGCCACGAGCTGGATGCATTGCGGCAGGATGTCTCATTCACTACTTCTTTCTCGTAACCTTTACCTGGCAAGGTGTGGAGGGCTTTCTATTGTACCGAGTGTTTGCGGCGGGAGCTGGTGCCGCGACAAATGGAATCCGATTCTTCCGCCTGAAATCGTCTGTTATCTCATGGGGAATCCCGTTGCTCATCATAGCAATTGTCCTAATCATAAACCCAGAGTACTACGTCGGTAACAATGAGTAAGTGTTATGTGTATAGTATGCTGAGTTGTCTAGCTGAATTAATTTTACCGTAGTTCCATGAAAAAAACCTGTCTGTCTCTTTGATGGAACTATCATTTTATCATTGTTAATTCTGCGATATTTCAACTTAAAGATGCTGGCTGCGGAATCCCGCTTCATTTTACTCCGCCTTCATCGCACCAATTTGCCTGGTTCTGCTGGCCAATTCAATTGTATTCGTTCTTCTGATCCGAGGTAACAATGATACTGTAAACGAGCACACAAGAAAGTCATTGGTCTTTGTTATTTCTTTTTATAGAGCTTTCATGTGCAAAAAAAGAGAACATCCGTTCGACCAAAGAAAAAGAACAACTTGCAACGAAGCTTCGACGCGCCATATTTCTTTTCTTTCTGCTGGGACTTCCGTGGCTGTTCCTCACGCTTAACGCCTTCAATGGGATGAGCCACGCACAACTCGTGCTCCACATTCTGGTCGTGATCTGCTGCGGAACTCAAGGCTTGGCCATTTTCACCATGGAAGCATTTGGGATGAGGAAAAAAATTAAAGCCATGTTCAGTCGGACAACGACCACGCCTACCAGCTCGTCTGCAAGAAGTTAATCGGTCACAGAACAGGAGAAAATATTTGTTTGACATTTTGATATTTTTTATTAAAATTCTTCAAAACAATATTATTTTATTTATTTCTTTCTCTCACCTGCAAACTTCATTTTCTCTTTCTCTTTCTTTCATCTGGAATAAAATTGCTGCGATTTCTATTCTTTTACTGTAACCGGGGAAGCTAAGGAAAACGTCGCGCTCTAAATCGAACTGAAGACACTTAAAAATTATTATCCAATATCTTTTGTGCCAAAACTCTTCCAAATCTAATCGAATAAAATATTTATTTCGGTCTGCGCGTTGTTTTACATTGCCACGCCTAAAATGTTTCTTCTCAATGGGACATCGCAATGGTCGACTCATTTTTGTGTGTGGATATTTCTACGTTGATTCGTCTGTGAAAGTTTTTCTAAGGGAGCGATAATAGCCCTGACATCGAAAGGATCTGTCGAAGGTTTGACGAGAGAGCGTTCTGGTGGAGATCCTTGCTATCGAGTTTGGGGATGAAGATCTGTAAGAAAGCAGAAATCAAAAAGAGATCTGAGTCCATTTTTTATTTGATTTTGATTTGATTTCGATTTGATTTTGATTTGATTTTGATTTGATTTTGATTTGATTTTGATTTTGATTTGATTTTGATTTTGATTTGATTTTGATTTGATTTTGATTTTGATTTGATTTTGATTTGATTTTGATTTGATTTTGATTTGATTTTGATTTGATTTTGATTTGATTTTGATTTGATTTGAGTTTAGGCATTTTTAAGCCAATTTTGCTTTCCAAAACTTCGTAAATTCATACTTTTCCATCAGTTTGATAGGACTTTTGGTCATAAATGGACCAAACCCTAGGTCACATCTAAAAATTCATTTTAGGACTTTGACCCAAAGCTACCGGTACGGCGAAGCGAGCAGGGATTGCCAGTTAGATCTGGTTAAATTGCGTGAGATCTGTTTTTGGAATGCAGATAAAACATAAAACTCTGAGATTTAATTGCTGATTGGGAAAAAATATATGTAGAACGAAATTATACTTCCTTGATAGTCATTTGAGCGACCAAATTTGGTTTTCTGTTGCCAGAAAGAAGTGATGAGAATTTAATGTACTTTGCATGCACCTAAGTTTTTGGAATAACGTTAGTGACATATTTAACACTCTCATAGACACTTTAAACAAAACATCCTCATTAACTTTAGTTGGGAGGCGTTGTACAACTGCATAAGCAAAAACATGCCAAAACAGTGAGAAATTGACAATTTGTTCACAAGTCCCGTCAAATCATAATCAAATCAAATGATCAAATGATCAAATGACTTTCAAATCAAAATAAAATGAAATTACATCAAATGTGCCTTTTCGTCATTTGATGCCACCCATAAGTAGCAGTACCCATGTATTTCGGAATTGTCCTGTGATAAAAGACTGAACATTCGTTCAACGTGAAACAAAGTGGACTTGATCACCGAATTTCGCCGCTGCCTGTCCCAGTTCTTCTTACTGGGCCTGCTGTGGCTTCTACTCACCCTGAACGTCTTTCGCTCCCCCGCCCACGGCTCAGTGGCGCGCCGAGCTTTGGTTTAAGGGGAGTATTTTTTAATGTATCCGAAATATTTCCGCTAGAACGTAAGGGGGGAGCATTGCATGACAATTCTCAATCATAGTCTTTTTCTCTAATGGGGGACCCTTGGGACACTTTTTTTACTTTCGAGGGGGTTTCAGATCAACAAAAATCCACCTCATGTACCGGGTTCGGGAATGCTTTTGAAACAAACTTAGAAACGTCATTTCTCGGTCATTACCGGTCTCACTTTTTTCTTTACAACGGCTGTTAATGCGAAAATCCACTACAGGCCAAAAAATGCCAGACAAAACCAATGACAGACCCAATCTCAATAATGGCCCAGGTCACGCCCTCATTTGCTACCAAAAAACAATTCATTCCGGAAAACCAAAACCCATTTTGGATAGCCCGCCACAATAACGCAGCGAAAAAAAGGTTTCATGGGACGGTTGCTTTTGCGAAAAATACCGTGCTCAATAACCCTGACAACAATTCGGCAAGATTTTATCATTAAAATTGCTTTTTGAAAAGTTCTCTTTGCTTTGCAGAAATTAAATAGTGTTGAAACTAAAACGTGCGAAAAAAACAAACTGGATCGGATAGAATGGGAATGGAGATATCACGATTTATGCAAATTTGAGAAGTCATCAGGTTTGGAGCCTTCATAAAAAATCAACAGTGTGAAATTGAGTTGAGTTTGTGCCTCAAGGTGGAGTTTGTGGCTCAAGGTGGCCTAATATCGGGCCTTAATAGCTCTTTCACATTTTGTTATAGAGGAAGCTTGGCGCGCAAGAGCGATTTGTTGGAATTTCACGCGAATAAATAATCATATTCCATACTGCGCTGGACCACGGGCAATTTCCACCGGAGTCCACAAAATATTACACAGCAAGGCCGCGACGAGTTTTAGGACTTACCTATGTGCACACATTTTATAGCCCATAGATGTAGAAGGAAACTGGAGTTTAGATTTTTTTCTTTAATGAGTACTCTCTGCGCTCGGGGGCGTGGCAAAATTTCTCAAAATCTCAAAATCGCAAAATCGCAGAAGCATTCCCGAACCCGCAACATATGCATACGAATGAACATAGTATACGTGTTAGGTCTACCAACCGGTTGGGTAGTTAACAAGTTCATTAGACTGAAAGTAGAGATAGGTACCGTATTCCCCCGATCTCAAGGGACACTTTTTTGCCCTACCAGTTAATTTGATCCACCCCGGATCTTATCTGTTCATCACCGTTTGTTATTGTTTACCTACAATCAATCAATCAACTAATTCCATGTGTGCGTCAAGAAATCCCGCATAATCAATCAATCAATCGCTGCCAAGTTGCGCTTAAATTTCAACCAATCACGACACAGTGAATTCGATTGAACAGTCAACCGATGACTGGAGGGGGTGGGGCTTAACTGTCCCTTGAGATCGGGGGAATACGGTAGAGAGTTAAACTGGAAGAAGAGAGAAAGTACAACGCCTAAAACTAATAAAACATATGATTATATAGCAAAGTGTTAACTATAGAAAAGATAGTAAATAGCACATACATCACAGTTACATACAAGTAATTAGCTGTCGCAGCAAAATAGGGTTAATAAAGTAGATAGACTTACTAACTAAGTAGGGTACTAGTGCTTCAAATAGCTGTAATGATTGGATATGAGGACTTGTTGGGCGTGGCCCGACATACGTACCGTACATACCTACAGTACATATAGAATTTGAAGAACATATCGATGGAGGAACCCTTAAGCTTATAGCAATCAGCAAGCTATCACAGTAATTTTCCAAAATACTTATATAACCACATGGGCCATGGAATTGAACAATGGAAAACGGAATTGACATCGCGGGTGGCCTTTTGAACGTTCGACCTTCACAGGACATTGAAACCCAGCGTGTGTTTTGACGCGTGCTGCTTCAGACCGTAATAATTGTGCGTCCCGTTTTCTCATTCTCTTCCTCTGACCTATTATGACAGATCACTGCTTTGCTCTTTTACAAGTGCTTTCTTTAGAAGCCAGCAGCCATCGGCTCCTCTTACAGATCTTGCACTGCGTTCATCCGACGGTCGCTAATTATTCCAACCTTTCCGGATTACGACTTCCGAACATAACACTGCATATTCTGTAATTACATCAATATAAACGCATGATAAATTCCTCAACATCCCAGACACACATCCGGTAATGGTCGGTTCTCGAAAAATCATCCGTCACGCAATCGCCGTTCAATGTAAAATTTATTTACTTCTCATTATCATTTACTGCGTCCGTAATTATGTAGCTGTAACATTGGGGCGAACTTTATAAATATCAGCTTTCTTATGTCTGAAAGGTTTCAGCTTGCTTCGATTAAAATTTAAGTCGCCACTCAGCTTCGGGATCTTTGAGTCTTAACACGCGCCTCCTCTTCTGCTGCTTCAATCCCGATTCTCTGTCGTCTAAATCCCACCTCCTCTTACCCTTTTATCCAGTTCGTCAAGATCAGGTCGTACACATTTTTACACTGCTACTATTATTAAATAGATGCAAATTGTTGTGACCTTTCTACGTTGAGACAGTAAATCTGATGGCTCACACAGGGAATCTCACGCAGAACTTTGAAGCTTCACTTAATCTTACCGCACGGCAGAATATTTTTTTCCAGCACTACTTTGTTCATTTTATGCTGTACCTTGTTATTGGAAGTTGCCTGTGCCTCGTTGGGCTGGTCTCCAGCGTGGCCTGCTTCATTGCCGTCCTGACCTTTCCGCCGTTGAAGCGTAGCACCAACCATCTGGTGGCCAACCTGGTCGTCATCAATATCGTGCTCAGTGCGACGGTCTACCCCGTCACCATCGTCAGTATCATCCATCGGCAGTACGCGGAACTGCCGGTGAAATTCTGCGACTGGACCGTCTACACTTTTTTCGTGCTTAATTCCCTCATTTGGCAGGTATTTAAAGTTGCTCTAAATAAATAATAACCTAGACTTATAATTAATAACAAGGTACCGTATGCTCGCGATCTCAAGGGACACTTTTCTGCCCTACCCGTAAATTTTAACCAACCCGGGCTGTGCTTATTCAGTGCCGTTCATTAAATTAACACTGTCGGGACAAATATACGGAAAAGCACGACTGTACAATCAATCAATCTAGCACAACGAGTAAGCTCTACGAAATGAGCCAATCAGAGAAAAGTGAATCAGATTGAACGTTCAATCGAGTGCAGGGCCATACCGAGGGAGGCGGGGCTTAGCTGTCCATTGAGATCGCGAGCATACGGTATTTTATTATATTAAGTAAAGACATAATAACATAATATATCTTATTCCCTTGAGTACATTCTCTAAATAGTATTTCTATATTGGAAAGCTGCTTTTCGACCATATAAAATATTTAACACATTATAGGAAAGCCTCGTCGCGGTGAATCGCTTCGTCGCCATCATTTATCCGCACCGCTACTCGGCATTTTCGGGAAAAAAGGGTGTGGCCTGTACCATCATCTCCGGGTACGCGATACCTTTCTGCCTCAGTCTTTACCCTCTCACCGCCCACGCCCCCGTATATGTCTCATCCCCACCCTTTGGCTCATGCCGCTACGACCCACGAGGCAAGGGACTGTACGCCGCGTTCAACTCGGTTTTGGGGAGTTATGTACCGATGGCATTGACGGGTGTTTGCTATTTCATCATTTTCGCCTCATCTTTCATCAAACGGCATCGAACGGTGACGGTTCAATTGCCGGCTCTCGGTCCTCCGTCGACCCAAGCGCGACGTTTCAGGGTCGCTGTCATGCTCTGTGTGAGTTTCCTTTGGAGCTTGTTGGGGTACCTTCCACAGCCGGTCATCACGGCCTTCTATAAAGATCTCTACACTCGGTATCCGGCCACGTTTTTCCTCGCACGGTATGCATCGCTAATGGGCGTCGCCGGCAGCACGGTGAGAGCTTAGTTTTATGAGGTATTAAACAGATTGCACACGTGCACTTTTTCGACCGCCGACGGACGCGCTTCTTGCTTTTTCTGGACAATTGCCCGTCGTTTGTTGGCGGTGGCAGAAGCTCATTGCACTTCGAAATGTGGCTAGCGATGGAAAAAAGTGCCACTACTCGAATCAAATGCTGAATTTTTGCATCAAAATGACTAGTTGATAACAGAGAGATGAGGCAAAATATCCTCCGTTCCTGCGTACGCACAAACGAAATAAGGCTCAATCGTGTGTTCGTGCGCTCATATAAACGGGAAAAGGAGAGTCAGTCAAGTGCACAATTTTAGAATCTTCCGTTTTGAACACCAACCTCGCTTGTCGGCGGTCGATAAAGAGGGCGTGCGCAACGAGGTTGTTGGACCGTCAGTGTGTGGATGAAAAACGCGAGTTTTCTGTTTAATTTTCAGATCATTTACGGATTCTTGAATCGGGATTATCGCAAGGGTATGTGTGCGGTCCTGTTCTGTCGGGTGCGCTTCATCGGCCAGACGGTCCACGCCGTGCGGTACCATCGCGGCCCAGCTGAGGCAGCTAGTTGAAGCTTCGTTGATCCCGCGAATGTCAACTTTAATGTGACCTCATTTTCGAATTCGCTGTTTTTTATTGATGTGTACTGTCAGCCCCAAGAAAAACTCTGTTTGCACAATACGAGGTGAAACTCCCAATGCTGCTTAAGTTTTGATTTGGCATAAATGTTGCGCACTGCTGAAATTTAGAAGGGCACCAGGGCGCGTTGCGAGCGCTTATTTTTGCCAGTGCTTTAAGCCCGCCAAGGCGGTTAGAAATTCTCGTTTGCAGTAACAACTCGTCGGTCGATTGATGTATTGTTTTTGCTTGATTGCAGTCAAATCAATATTCAGCGCAATCAGTCCACCTCACATACAACAACAGATGAAAAAAATAAAAACCGCACGGAATGATACGTCAAACATGAACATCAAACAAATAATAAAACCAAGAACATCTCAATCTCAATCGAAAAACAATGAAATTGAAAGTAAAAACGCAAAACTGTAGCTATACCGGCTGTAGGTGCGATACCGGCTGGGAATAGAACAGGAACTCTTCAATTGGAAAACAAATGGAGAACAAATGGAGAATACTGAGTCTCAAATCAAGCAAAATCCCAGTCCCTCAACTTCGTTTGAGGTTTTCTTGGCTTCGTTGAGGTACTTAACGGACGGGAACTGATAACAGTTTTGGACAACTTGGGAGCTGCTGGCTTGGACGTCTTTGCGTGTCAACGCTTTGGAGGTCTTCCGATTATCCGCTTTTCCAACCCGACTGTCGAAATTTTTTTGATCCATAATAACTGACTCATGCGGAAACGATCCCCGTCGATTCGGAACGCGCGGTTTGGCGGGAGCATTCTGGGGAGGTAGTACATTAGACAACGCGGTTTCCGCTGATCCGATTGATTTGCCTCTACTTGAAAGGCGAATGCTGGACAACAGAAACTCTCACGCCGGTTCAAGTATTCTAAGTGACGTCCCTGTTTCAGCAATTTGGTCGAAACGCGGATTCAGTCCGGTGTAAACGCGCTGAACCGGCTTTGGCTGAACTGGCGCCAGCGTGGCTTTTACGACGTCCGGTTTGAATGGGAAGATGCCCAGTTTTGCTGAAACCAGATTTCAGCGTATCCTCCAGGTAGCAAGTGGTCAGCAACTCCCGAAGTCGATCCGGAAAGTTGTTTTGCGTTACCAATTAAAAGGAAAAAATTCTAAATCTACTTACTCATTCTAGCAACCTATGAAGGTTTGAATTAACCTGTCGGATGCATTGATATGCATGTTGCGCAAGCAGTCCCTCCATCGGTTTTTGATTCCACCAATAAGAAACCAGTCCAAAGGTTGAAGCTTGGCAGTTTATCCGATTCGGCCCTCCGATAGCTAGTTCGCGTTCAACTTGGCGTTCACGTGAACCTCCGCGTTCTCGGACTCTTTATTATACAGATGTAAGATTGTAAGCCAAGTTGATGGTTGTCGTAGTGCAGGGCTCGTTGTGATTCTCGATGGTTCACTTCTGAATCTCCGGGAAGGTTTGCTTGATGGGGGACAACTGCCCTACGCAATTAACGTTTTTTTTTTCATGTCACGCAGAACGCTTCGGCCTGTTCTTGATCAGTTTCCGAGATCACCTGGAGTTTTCGACCCTGCGCGGATTTTGGGTCTACGGTCTCGGGATCTGCATTGTCTGTACGAGAAATGATTGATTTTAAATGGATTAACCTAAATACAGTAATTTGTTTGGGTTTTTCATCATATTGACCGGGGACTATTGATTGGAATACCCACGGACGTGTACTCTTTCCTACTGCCAAGGGAACGGATGACGGGTTTTAACGAGGCACGGTCCCCGATGTGGTTTTGTCGAGTACTTAAAGCGATGCCGGTCGCGGCAGTCGCCGTGTCTCCCTTCCCTTTTTTCTCCCTCTTAGTTTCTACTGCAATAATACTAAATCGAGAAAACCCTTTCGCTTCCTATCGTGCGATCGTAAATCATCTAGGTACCAGGGCCAAAAAAGGTCTGTCACTTGTGCTACTGCTCCGCAGCAAAGCCTGGCGAGATGGAAAGTTGCTACAATCAACGACAAGATTCAGTACACTGGAGGGTCCAGGAATGGGCAAAAGGGGCGGGGCAGGGGGTGGTTTTCAAACAATCCAACAATCAACCACCTAACCATCCCCTGCTCCGCCCATTTTGCCCATACCCCCGGACCCTCGAGTGTACTCAACCACCTGACCACCCCCTGCTCCGCCCTTTTGCCCATACCCCCGGACCCTCCAGCGTACTCAATCTTGTCGTTGATTGTAAAACTAAAAGTAACGTTCATTGGCGTTTGGCGGTAAGCGTTCTTATAGACACTATTGAACGTTACAGCAGTGCCACCTGTTGTGAGCCCCGCCCCTTCAGGGGCAACAAGGGGTCGGGGGGAGGGGGAATAGAGACAAAATACGACAACAAGACATTCGCATCTAAAAATCCACTCGGATTGTCTTAAAATGCTTTTACAATATATATTGAGGCGCACATTTGGACATTAAATAATGGGCTCATCCGCTCCTGATGGATTTTCCGGCGACGCCACGCGTGGATTGTATGAACAGGCCGCTAAATGGACGCTCGCGAAAGACGCCTCCTTATTCGAGGTCCTCGAAGGTGCGCCCCTCCTTTCAGTCCCGAAGTCTTCCCGAGATATATTTTATAAAATTCATCTATTTCAGGGCTATCGAAAAATGTCATCGCTCGGGCGGAGTCGTCCGCGAAACTCCTGCAAACCACCGGGGAAGACTGCGAGCGCAATAGAATTCGTCTGCAAGCCACCGTCAACGCCTTCAACATGCTGTCGAATGTGCAGTTTATGGAGAGTCGTGTGCGCGACGAAGACTATGAGGTGTCGAAAAAAGCCGCGAAAAGTGATGGGCCTGCTGCGGAAGCGCCGGCGGGTGAGACACCGGACGGGAAAAGAGTCCGCGAGGTAAGGATGGCGTTGTAGTTAGAATATTGAGCAGTTGTGAGCTCGGCTTGTTGATTGATCGATTGATTTGCCCGTTTGGACATTCGTGTAGGTGCCTTTGCTTGATTGATTGATCGATTGATTTCCCATTTGGGCAGTTGCGAGCTTGGCTTAGTTGATTGATCGATTGATTTGCCCGTTTGGACATTTGTGAAGGTGCCTTTGTTTGATTGATTGATCGATTGATTTCCCATTTGGGCAGTTGCGAGCTTGGCTTTGTTAATTGATCGATTGATTTGCCCGTTTGGACATTTGTGTAGGTGCCTTCGCTTGACCATGAGCTCGAGCGATTGGAAACACAAATATTTCAAAAGGAGGCCAATAGTATTAGAGTAAACATTAATTTGGATGAATGTATTCGGCTTTGGTGCGAGGGCCTTGAAATGTTAAGACTCTTCAGGTTAGGACTCCTGGTTGCTCCAAACGTTATGTTGTAAACTATTTTTTTAAATGGAACGTCAGTTGTTTTATAAATTTAAGGAATTTATAACTATCTGTCGGGTTTGTTCGGATACGGACAATTTTGCATCTATAATCGGTGAGATTTTTCGGTTATGTGTGTGGCTGATTGGTTGATTGACCGATTCGGCACATTTGTGTTTGCAAAAATGTACTGGCTTGATTGGCATATTGGGTGGTTTACTTTCATCTTTTCATTTCAGCTGCGAGAGGCCATTTCGCTGACGCAGTCCGTATTGCAAGACGCCTTCGACGTCGTGGAGATTAACGTGGACGACAGCGACGATGAAGAGGCCGCACCGAATCGAAGGACATTCCGCGAGCCGAAGGATCCTTACCTGCGACGGCCTCTCCCTTATCTAATCGGCTCGACGGACTTTCACCGCGATCGCTGCATTGGTTTACGATTAGATGGGCAGACGGCGGACGAATTGCTTGCTGCCGACCCGGAGGACGATTTGATTTTGACCGCCAAGTTGGATGACGTGCTGGTGGCACCGATTGTGGGGAAGAACGGCGATCGGTCTCGCGCACCCACGCAACTGAGTGCGAGCTCTTCTGCATCCAGCGATTTTGTGGACCAACATGCAAGCGATAACGCCAGGTTTGTGATTACGCTAATCTGGCGTGGGGAAGACCTTTGATTGGCGGATCGATTGATTGATTGATTGATTGATTTTGATTGATTGATATTAATTGATTGATTGATTGATTTTGATTGATTGATATTAATTGATTGATTGATTTGTATTGATTGATTGATTGATTGATTGGTATTGATTGATTGGTTTATTGATTTCGATTGATTGATTGATTGGTATTAATTGATTGATTGATTTCGATTGATTGATTGATTGATTGGTTTCTCTTTTCAGAGCAACATCCACTAAACCACCGGTCTCCACTGCCTCAACCAAACTGCCACCCGCAGCTGTCATTCCCAAGCCGACCCCGTTGATCAGTAGCGATTCCGACGACGAAAACGACCTCTTCGCCACTCGCCCACTCAATCCGGCAAAGGGACTCACAGTCGGTAGAGCCACCGCATCCGTCACACCGAGTCCCACGCCGGACGTCTTCCGGACCTCCCCACCGCACACCCGAACATCCTCCCAAACAAGCTCGAAGAGCTCCACCGTTCCCAGCATACCGAAACAAAACAGCTCCATCTTCGATGATGACGACGAAGACGGCGATTTATTCAGCGCACAAAAAAGCCGACCGGTTGCCGCTGCTGCGACGACCAAACCGACAGTGGCTCCTTCCAAACCGACAGCAGCTCCTTCCAAACCGGGCGTGACTGACCCGACAACCACGACCAAACCACCTGTCGCGGCGCGTGTAAAACCAGCAGCGCCCAAAGCGTCGTCCCTGTTCGATGACGATGACGAGGAAGAGGGGCAGGATGATTTGTTTTCCAGCCGAAAAAGCAAACCTCCAGCACAAGCGGCAACTAAATTGCCGAGTGTTGCTACAAGTGCGGCTGTGTTGGAACAGCCAGTGGTGAAGCCGTCTTCGTCTGGTCCGTTAATGTCGGAGTTGTCGAAGAAGATTGGAGCTTCCCTGCCGGTGACCAAAAGTGCAGAAGCTGTTGCTGCTGCGGAGAAGGAGAGACCGCTGGAGGTAGTGCAAGCACCGGCGGTTGTGGCAGCGCCGCCGAAAGCCGTAGCTAGGCCGCCGCCGCAGAAGAAGTCAACGCTGTTCGACGATAATTCCGATGACGATGACCTGTTTGCTGTGCCGAAAAAGGCGGCAATACCAAAGGTGGTTGAGAAGAAGTAAGTGATCGTGGCAGCTTCCGTAGAAAAGCCAGTGTAAGTGTGGGCAGGCAGGCAGACACACGGACATACAGACAGGCAGGTAGACTGCCAGACATATAGACAGACAAACAAATAGGCAGAGTGATGGCCAAAGAATTCAATAGATTAATAGACCAACAGACGAAGTGATAGGCCAATCTACAGACCGACAAGCGACAGGCCAATTTTCAGCCAGGCAAACTTGTAGATCTGATCGACGCACAAGTCAGTCGAACAATAGACAGACAGACAGACAGACAGACAGACAGACAGACAGACAGACAGACAAACAGGCAGACAGACAGACAGACAAACAGACAGACAGACAGATGTGCAGGTAGACCGTCAGGCAGACAGACATACAGAGCTGGGCTTTGACAAAGGCAGACAGGCAGTTAGCTAATGCGAATCAAGGATACTGCTGTATTGGTCTAACAGACAAATGGGAGTGTACTATAGTTCACAGTAGACCAAACGCTTCTGTTTTACTTATTTTAGACAACCATCGCCATTGACTCCCGTTGAAACCGAGCCTCCACCACCAAAAGCTGTTGCAAAACCATCCGTTGTCGCGGCAGCTCCCACTGCATCATCGTCTTCATCAGTTTTCAACGCCGCATCGAAGACCAAACCGATTAGTGCCATTTTCGACGACGATTCCGACGATCAGGACGACCTCTTCAGCACCAAACCCAAACAACAGCCCTCCAAGCCGGTGTCTCGAACGTCCTCCGTTGTGTCCGCAACGGAATCCGTCTCGTCCGTCAACAAGCCCGATTTAGCCACTAAAACGAAAACAAAAGTGCCGGCGTCCATCTTCGACGACGGTGATGAGGAAGAGGATTTGTTTTCCGCCAAGAAGCCGACGCCATCGGCGGTGGGGAAACCGAAGGAGCCGGTGGCCGAAACGGTGGGGAAACCGTCTGACGCGAGTGCAGCTTCCACGAAGCCGGCGGAGAAATGGCAATTGCCCGGACTGACTGCTGCACCGGTCAAGAAAGATGCAGCGGAAGAGAGGACGTCGGAGAGTGCGGCGCCGGTTCCTCAAGTGAAAAGCTCAGAAAAGAAGACAAGCAGTGTGTTGTTTGACAGCAGTGCGGAAGGATCGGACGATGAAGATTTGTTTTCGAAAAGGAAACCGGAAGTCAAGCGGTCCGTTAATGTGAAAACGAGTGCTGCTGCTATGCCTGAAACGTCAACCCTCCCTTCCGAAGTTGTTGACGTTGTTGGTAAGTTGCTTTTCTGATCGTAGCTTCCCGTGGAAGATAAATTAGGAATAATTTAGCTTATTTTTATCCTATTTGATTGATACTTTGGCCAGTTAAGTGCAATGTTTCGGCTTGACCAATCAATCAACCTCTCGCATTTCAGTGTGCACTTTAGTCAATCAATCAATCAACCTCTCGCAAATCAGTGTGCACTTTAGTCAAGCAACCAATCAATTGACGTTTCGCATATCAGTGTGCACTTTAGTCGATCAACCAATCAATCAACCTCTCGCATATCAGTGTGCACTTTAATCAGGCAACCAATCAATCAACCTTTCGCATATCAGTGTGCACTTTAGTCAATCAATCAATCAATCGGCCGTTCACTGGCCAACCTGGCAATGTTAGGCGTGCCTTGTGGCACCAAATTCAATCAAGCTTTGCCCATACTGCACCAAATCAATCAACGACTGGCAAGTTTCTCAGCCAGCTGTTGATCAGACGCCGGCAGGCAGGCAGACCATTCATTTATACCCGAAAACCCTGTCTGTTCGTTTTCAGGCGGTGGCGGACCACTCCACGAGGACGTGTCCTACCAACGGCAAGACGGTCGCAGCGGAAGCGTCGAATTCGCTGAACCCCAGCTCGAACCCCTGCCGAAAACGGCTCCACCGCGAATGCTTGCCGGTCCGATGAAGTGGAAGCTTCCCGGCCTGACGGAAACACCAAGCCCAACCAATCTTCAATCACCGCCATCACCGACTGAGGACGCAACGACCGATTTGGAAAAGTCGAAAGTGGAGACGGTAGTCAAACCACCGCCGCCGGCTCCCCGAGCTCGACGCACTGTTCCCAGTCCCGCCAGCGGAACCGCGACCCCGATGTCGATGGAACCGCCCGCCGTTGTGATGGAACCCACCCCGAAAGCCCTTCCCCCGTCGCGGTCGGGATCGTTCGGCTCACTGAACAAACCGCCGACCATCTTCGAGGACCACGAGGAAGTCTCCTCACCCATTGTCCGGACACCGCCGCCGTCGGTCACCGTTCAGGCGGAAGCTCCACAGCCAGCGAAGCGTCCGGTGCCACCGGCACGGAGAAGTCCCGTGGTGAAGCCGGTTGCTGAATTAGGATCGCCAACGCCGCCGGGGGATGTGGTGAAGGGGGAGGAAGGGCGAGATGTGAATGTGGAGTCTGAGAAATCGCCCGAGAAGGAGGCGGTTGTGGTGGCTCAAGTGGTTCCTGCACCAGCCGTGGTGGAGCGGAAGGACCGTCAGTCACCTTCGGAGGAACCCAACACGGCGGTTAAACGTGCTGAGAAGGAGGAGGGAGTCCCACTCCGTCAATCACCGGAACGTTCAGACACCATAACACGGCACGAAGGTAACTACAGTAGCTGTAGAATTTCGATCAACTGGAGCTGATTCTTGGACCCTCTCCAGTAAATTAGGTCCGACGGGCCGAAAACCCTGAAGTGCTTCAATCAAGTAATCAGTCACCCGATTCTCACACAATTTTTAGCGAGAATGTAGACGATCAAGCACGTGCAGTCTTGTGGTGTACATTTTTTGCAGTCAATCAGCTCCGGTCTCTTTTGACTGAGCTGATTGCGCAGTAGCACCAGTTGATCAGAATTCTACAGTAGCAATAGGATGTTCATCTGTTGTTCTACCACCCATACCACCTGACTAACTGACTGACTGAACACTATTTGATATGTTCGTTTGAACTTGATCTGTGTTGCAGACGCCATTTCAGACCCTTCTCGACCGATGAGCTTTCCCGCAGCCGACGCCGCGAACGCACGATCACGAACCGCGTCCGCCCTGCCGGGCATACCCATCAAAACTCCCTCCCCCGACCTGAATGACGAATTCAACGAGCCAGAAACGGCCGCCAAACGCGCCTCACCCAAACCCACCGAACCGCGAGGACCCATCGCTCCGCAGCGAGCTCCCGGTCGACCGGTCGAACTTGGCGTGATCGGATCGCCTGCTGTATTGGAACTGAAGAAAGACGACACTCCAGCGCCTCACAGTGCTCGAGCTGAAATTACAGGACCGCTGTCGTTGGATTCGGAAGTCGTGGGAGAAAACAGCACCCGAACTCCATCAGCCTCGACTACATCGACGGCCAAAGTTCCCTCGCCACTGGTCGTACGCATTCCGGTTTTCTCACTGCCGGACTCCGCCGAGGAACCGCTTTCGCAGGTAAGGATTTGAGATCATTCCAGCTCCAATTCCATCTAAGATCATTCCAATTCCGATTCCATATGAGACCATTCCAATTCCAATTCCATATGAGATCATTCCAATTCCAATTCCATAAAAGATCATTTCAATTCCAACTCCATAAAAGATTCGAATTCCAACTCCATATAAGATCATTCCAATTCTAATTCCATATGAGATCATTCCAATTCCACTGGAGTGGATTGGAGTGGTCTTCTCCATTCCGTAAGGACGTGACTACAATGGAAGTCTCGGGAAGGGTTGAAACGTGGAACGAGATAAAATTCCATAGGTGGAATGCCCATTTGAATTCCTAAATGGAGTTTTTATTTACTCCAAATTCGAGTTTCAGCTGGAATTGGAGTTTTATTGTGGTATCCCAATTCTCCCAATTCCAGTTCAGTTGAGCTGAGTCCTGCGGGCCGTGTCCATCCACCCATTCCATTGGAGTGGTGTTCTCCATGCCAAAGCGACACTGCTGGAATAGAATCGTGGAATGGTCTGAAACGTGGAATGAGATCAAATTGCATTAGTCGGGAGAAATGCCCCTTCGAATTCCCAATTTGAGTTTCATGTAATCCAATTCGAGTCACGATTTGATTGGAATTGCATTGTGGAATCATAGTTTCTTCCATTTCCAGTTCATTCCACTGGATTCAGATTTGAATTCCATCTCAACAGTCCCTCGACGGCTGGCTATTAACTAACTTTCCCATTCGCAGGTGCCGGAACCACCGCCGCTGTCCTTTTCCTCCTCCCTCAGTAGTTCGCAGAATTCGCTGCAGAAACGCGGTGGTTCGCTCTTTGAGGACGACGACTCGGATGAGGACCTCTTTGGGAGTTCCAAGGTGAAAGCGCCGGCCGCGAAGGCGAAGCAGCACCCACCGAGCAAGACCAAGGCAGGCATCAGTAAGAGTGGCATCTTTGATTTGCGTGCGAATGCGGGATCAGCTCCGCCGATTGACCCGTTGAGCAGCGGACCGACGGAAGTGGAAGATAGCGACGTGACTCCGACCGTCACGCGGGGTCTGGAGACTGTCCTGAAGTCAGCGGTCGTCAAGCCGAGAACGACATCCTCGAGTGTGTTTGATATGGAACGAGGTGGGCCGAGTGTGGCCACCACGAAGAAGTCGGCCGCGGTGTTGGACAGCGATGATGACGACATGTTCGGACCGCCGCCGTTGCCCGTGGAACCGGTGAAGGCCAAGCCATTGGGTGGGGGTGGTTTGACTGGCTCGAAGGGGAAGAAGCCGGCCTTGTTTGACGATGACGAGGACAGTGATGGGGACTTGTTTGGATAAGAGACAGAGCGGTGAATTGTGCGGGGGAGAAGTGCTGCAAATTGTAGCTGTCAACGTTGTATTTATTCAATGTGATTGTACGTCGACCTTGGGGTGACCTTTGGGTGACCTTTATTCGATGTGATTGTACGTCGACCTTGGGGCGACCTTTGGGTGACCTTTATTCGATGTGATTGTACGTCGACCTTGGGGTGACCTTTATTCGATGTGATTGTACGTCGACCTTGGGGTGACCTTTGGGTGCCCTTTTTCGATGTGATTGTACGTCGACCTTGGGGCGACCTTTGGGTGACCTTTATTCGATGTGATTGTACGTCGACCTTGGGGTGACCTTTGGGTGGTGATTGGTAGTTGTCAGCGTTCATGTTCGCTTTTTACCGAGTGATGAGATTATCTTTTTTAAATATTTAAACGGAGCGAGTAGACAACCGTTACGGCCCACGGTCCGTCATAATTGTCGGAGTCGTTCATTCATGAGATTGGGACGTGTTTGGGGAATGGAGACAACACCGCCAGTTGGAGAACTTTCATTCCCAGCAAATGATTACAGTCAACGACAAGATTGAGTACACTGGAGGGTCCGGGGTATGGGCAAAATGGGCGGAGCAGGGGGTGTTCAGGTGGTTGATTGATGGATTGGTTGAAAACCACCCCTGCCCCGCCCCTTTTGCCCATACCCCGGACCCTCCAGTGTACTCAATCTTGTCGTTGACTTTAATCATACGAGTTATGAGTTCCAGCCTCTTCCCTTAGTTCAGGGACTGCATGGGGCGGGGGGGGGGTATCTGGAATCAATGCTATCGTAATCCTAAAACTGATGAGAACTTCGGGTGATTTTCGAGAGTTTCCATGCGGTTCAGCTTCCAAATTTCCCAAGAAAACAGTGCTTTTTAACAGCTTCCAAAAGAAGGAAACTCATTGGTTTAATTAAAGGTCCTTTTGGGAACTTTTCAAGCTCAAGCTCCTTTCGCCAAAAGATCGCTGAGGTCCTGGAAAAAAACACTGACAAGTTTGAGGGTTCCGAGAATTACAAGCACTGAACAAGATTGCTTTAAACTCACGAGTTTCCAGTTTTTTTGGGAAACTGCTACAACAGCACTGACTGGTTTGTGGTCCGTCAAGAAAAGCCTCCCATCGTGAATGGCCTACGGGGCCAAAGAAGATTTCAATCCGTCAGGGTAATACCTCTCATACCCATACCCCTCTCTCCACTGCCCATACCCCTCTCTGCACTGCCCATACCCCTCTCTCCACTACCCATACCCCTCTCTCCACCACCCATACCCCTCTCTCCACTGCCCATACCCTTCTCTTCACTACCCATGCCCCTTTCTGCACTGCCCATACCCCTCTCTGCACTGCCCATACCCTTCTCTTCACTACCCATACCCTTCTCTTCACTACCCATACCCCTCTCTGCACTGCCCATACCCTTCTCTCCACTACCCATACCCCTTTCTGTACTGCCCATACCCCTCTCTCCACTGCCCATACCCTTCTCTTCACTACCCATGCCCCTTTCTGCACTGCCCATACCCCTCTCTCCACTACGCATACCCCTCTCTCCACTACCCATACCCCTCTCTGCACTATAGAGCTGCTCCCTTAACTGACAGTACCATGGGACGGTTCGCGGTCTCTCTGTGTCTGGGGGTGGAATGACGCAAAGAGCGTGCGCGCGCGATGCAACAACCCTCTGAGCGTGGGTCGCATGTCAGCTCTTGTTATATATCAAGTCAAGGCCGGACCTCAGCGCATCAGGGAAACTGCAAAGCTTCACATCATAGCGACAGACCGACTCTCGCGCGGTGTCCATTTCTTGTGGCAGTTCAATTGCAGCTGCCTGTGTGTCTGTATGTGCGACCTCTCTCGCTCCCTCTCCGTCCGGCAATCATTGTCAGCCGGACAATGCAACACCCACACACAGCTGCAACATCACCAACACCTCAGTCCATCCAGCACACGCGTACTCGAGAAACCTTATTTTACCTTACTTTTTTCGTAATTATATTCTAAAATGCTCTCTATGTACAATGTATTACATCGAGCTCTTTGATGTGCCATGCCCCAATATAGCAACGACCTCTCCCGTCTGAGCGCTTCTCCCCATTTAAGTCGCTAATCTTATTCTTTATTCAACAACTCGGTTCCTCCTCTTCTGCCTTCGCGATGACTTCGAGTCAGCAACATGCGAGCACTTAGCCCTTCTTCGTGTCTCATCATCTGTGCTGCGGCGACACCCATAAAACGGTGCCCCGGCCGCCGACATCGTGCGTTGTTGTTGATCCGTCTGTGGTGATGCACTATGGTGGGTTCTGGCCGCGGACGATGGACGACGACGACCACCTACCGCTGCGGATTAACGCTCGTCGTGGCCATCCTCATCCCTGCGCTGTTGCTGGCGGCGCCGATCCGCACGGAATACCAGGCTTCGGTAAGACGGCTTTCGGGAGACCTGTCCGTCTCGCTCGGTATAATCGGGTACACACCGTCGTAGTCGGGGTACACCGTCGTAGTCAGGGTACACCGTCGTAGTCGGGGTACACCGTCGTAGTCGGGGTGCACCGTCGTAGTCGGGATACACCGTTCTAGTCGGTGTGGACCGTTGTAGTCGGTGGCGGGGGACGTTTGGTGCCGCGTCTTGGGTTTCTTTAATGCAGATGCAATGTTATATAATCTCTTCGTTTTGTGTGTTTGTGTGTGTGTGTTTGCAGCAGTACCTGACACGTTACGGCTACCTCAAGCCAGTTGCTCAAGTTGCCTCGCAAGCTTTCTACTCGTATTCCAACATCGTGGAGGCACTGAAGGCCTTCCAGAAGTTTGCTGGTCTCGGACAAACCGGTGAGGCCAACTGTCCTTACGTTTAGTCGTCTCTGCTGAACCTGACGGTAAAACCTCGGTTGTTCCCTCTGAGAAGTTTAGTTTTTGGTTTGATGAACCAGAACTGTCTCTGAGCTCCTCATGACTCTATGGGTCACATGACTCTGGGTCTCATGACTCTATGGGTCACATGACTCTGTGGGTCACATGACTTTATAGGTCTCATGACTCTAGGGGTCTCATGACTCTGTGTGTCTTGTGAGAAGCTTCATGAAAATATTTGGCACATAAAATGAAGTGTTGTTTAAATTTATTTAAAATAATATTTAAAATGACCAAAAACGGCCTTTTTATTTTAAATAAAATTGATTTTAATTTTATTTAAAATCGAGGTAAAAAACGTGCCCATATATAATTTAATTTAATTTAAATGGGGCCAAAACAATTAAAATCATAAGCAATTTTAATTCAAAATCATATTTTTAATGGTTAAAATCGGTCTTTTTTCTTTTAAATGGCCCGGAATCCTATTTAAATACGATTCGCCAGGCAATTTAAATATATATTTTTAATTTTATTTAAATTTGGAGAAGATATTTAAACAACACTAATAAAATGAACACATCGAATCTGCGACTGCGAGCGCGTGTTAATACTCCATGTTCTCTCAGGAGATGATCACCATTGTTAATATGTTTTTTGGGCATAAAGGAACGCTCTTGCAGGCGAAGTTTTATAAATAAAAGTTTGATAAAAAAAAATTCCGTAAATCGTATTGAATTAATCGAGCCTCAGGGAGACAAAAGATTATGTGATAAGCGATTGTTCCCGTAAATGTGCCACAAATGTTTGCACAAATGCTCGTTGCAGGCGAAATGGACGAACCAACCATCAAAGTCATGAACTTGCCACGTTGCGGAGTGCCGGACATTTTGGCGCACAATAGCTCGAAGGAGTCGCAGCGGGTCAAGCGGTTCTTACAGAAACTCTCCCGCGTGAAACGCTTTTCTCTTCAAGGCAGCAAGTGGAGTACCACAGGTACAGCACTCAAACTTCTCAGGCTCCCTGGAGAAAGTGTTCTCTTAGCGCTGCAGACACAAGCTCCCTGCAGACACAAGCTCCCTGCAGCCACAAGCTCGCTGCAGACACAAGCTCCCTGCAGACACAAGCTCCCCGCAGACACAAGCTCCTTACAGACACAAGCTCCTTACAGACACAAGCTCCTTACAGACACAAGCTCCCTGCAGACAAAAGCTCCCTGCAGCCACGGGCTCCTTACAGACACAAGCTCCCTGCAGACACAAGTTCCTTACAGACACAAGCTCGTTGCAGACACAAGCTCGTTGCAGACACAAGCTCGCTGCAGACACAAGCTCCCTGCAGAAACAAGCTGTTTTAAAATATTTTAAACAATGAGTTAAATTATCGAAATTGACTGTTTATTTACGTAAAAACAAAACTAAAAATAAAGGCACAAAAGTTATTTAAGCAAAGATATTGCGGCTTGTTTCTGGTGAGGTTAATTTCATCAACTAAACAACACGGCGAGCATGGTTATTTTATGTTCGTTGGGGATTTGCTTCCCGTCCATACGTTTTGCAGATCTGAGTTACAATATCGCCCGATACACCACTGATCTCCATAAACACATCATCGACGGCGAAATCGGGCGCGCTTTCAAGGTGTGGAGCGAGTTCACACCGCTGACGTTCACCCACAAGAAGGCCGGACCGGTGCACATTGAGCTGCTCTTCGCAACCGGCGACCACGGCGACGGCCAGCCGTTCGACGGCCCTGGCAAGACCCTGGCGCACGCATTCTTCCCGCAGTTTGGCGGTAAGACACCGCAACGAACATGGAATTGTTCTCTCAAACCTAAGAACCTGCTCAAAAACCTGGTTATTTAACGAACTAATTGTGAAACTGTCAAGAACCAATAGTTTTGTCTGTCAAGAGCCGATAGTTTTGTCTGTCAAGAGCCGATAGTTTTGTCTGTCAAGAACCGATAGTTTTGTCTGTCAAGAGCCGATAGCTTTGTCTGTCAAGAACCGATAGCTTTGTCTGTCAAGAACCAATAGCTTTGTCTGTCAAGAACCGATAGCTTTGTTTGTCAAGAACCGATGGCTTTGTCTGTCAAGAACCGATAGCTTTGTCTGTCAAGAACTCCTGATTATAATCCATCATTAAAAGACTGATTTATTTGCTGTATAAAATATACATTGTATGTTCTTTTGGCCCCGTTTCAGGTGATGTGCATTTCGACGACGACGAAGGCTGGACCCTCGGCTCCTATAACGGTGAGAGATAAAGAGAGAGAAAGAGAGAAAGAGAGAGAAAGAGAGAGAAAGAGAGAGAGAGAGAGCCACGGTATTTCTGCATCCGAATATCATACTGCAAGATTCATAAAGTACTGCGTACTCCGTAAAGCAGGTAGTACTAGTCCTTTGTGTGAGTACGCGAGTACCAGTACTATGAAATCAAATGCGCGGCCGGGTCACGCGACCTCATTTTATACATATGCGCATATATATATATATGGATCCCAACACGAATACCTTTCTCTCACTTTGTGTACTTTGTATTGGTGACAACAATAAAGGTGTCAACTTACTGCAAACGTCCGCCCACGAAATCGGCCATGCCCTTGGCCTGGAGCACAGTGAGGTTCACGGCGCCCTGATGG
>LRSR01012474.1:0-13065 GCA_001579985.1 Hypsibius dujardini | reverse complement strand
ACAAGTCAGCCCAAATTTGGAATTTCCATATTAACTAACACTCGACAGACTAATTAATGTAGCAGAACAAACTCGTAATTCAGAGGTGGATGTTACAGCACGCGTGTTTGCTAATAAAGACAAACGCGTTATCTTTGTAAATGCGCTGAATTTAACGAAATTATTGGGACGAGAAAATGGAGACTAGACATGCCGAGTAAAAGGAGTATCTAAATGCATAATTGATATTTAGGCATAGGCAGCTTAAAAAGGCACATTGGTCATTGTTTTTTCCCTTATTAACACAGACGCAGACATTTAACGCCTTTCAGGCAGAAATCACTCTTCAGCGTCGAGTTCGGAGGGCGCCGTTTGGTCTCCGGCGGAACGGGGACGTTTGCTCCCGCCGCTCTGCTTCATGGTGTGCGAACAGATGTCCTCAATCTCCGCTGCAGAGGCATTACATCATTATGTAGCACAATGAGCAATTATAAGCAGGCAGCATTTCGTTTATTTTGTTTTTGGCTGGTTTCGATTTGGAAAGCATAATGTAAATTTTAACACATAATTACCTTCTTCCAGTTTGAGGCATTTGCCCCACTCGGCAAGGGTGAGTTTGTGGTCATTGTCGCTGTCGCAGTCGTCGAGAAACGAGGCGATGCAGTGCTCCATGGGGATGAGGGGTGCACGGACCGGCATGAGCTCCTTCCGGGAGATGTGTCTAGATTAAGGCACGAAATAGACAAACGGTTAAAGAGGAACCGTGGGGAAATTTTTTCTAAACTGCTTGACTGTCTGTTTGTGATGGCGTCCTTGAAAGTGTGTCCTAAGGTACACTTGTCTGCATGCTCTTTCGCTGTCTTAGGTCCTGCCTGAATGTAGTGTCTCACTCTGCAGTCTAAGAGACAAACATTGATATACAGAACAGACACAGACACAGACACAGACACAGACACAGACACAGACACAGACACAAGTACAAACACAAATTCAAAAACAGACACGGACTTAAGGCTCAGGTGCAGATCGTGTCTGTAATAACGTTGTCTATATCTTCAGCTAGTGAAAGTGTGAAAACTCTTTGTTAATTGTACCTGTCGTTGGGGACTCTGTCCAAGTCACAGAACTTCCACAAAATCGGATGAGGGAGTGGCTGTCCGGGCTGGTAGTTACCCTCCGAACGCTTTTCGTATTTCCGGTACTGCGGTGCCAACTCGTCACGTTTCGCCAGTTCCTTCATAATTTGGAAGAGCCAGTCACCCATCCTCCGTGGGAAGTCAGCCATCTCATCCGGAGTGCACAAAGGCAGCTCTAAAAATATCCCCGTAATATGCATGCGTGTTGGTTGAATAAAAGGTCAACGACTGTGTCAAAAATGACTGCCGTCGAGCGTGTTGCTCAACGTCTCTTACCACGACATTCACGGAGATACTCCAGTTGCATGTCTTTGTTTTTGGGATTGCTACATCCGGCAAGTTCGCGCTGGCACAGACACCGCTGCTGGTACATATGGCATTCGCTGTCGAAGGTCTCGTTGAAACTCGAGCAAACCTACGTACGTAAATATTAGGTCGAGACAGACGAGAAGGAGTCACGTGACATTTTGATCGGTTTGTTGATGGTGTGTCTGTGCCTTCACCTACCTTGAATGGTGAATCGGAGGGACAGGTCTTGATGCACGAACAGATCGGCTGTCCGTTTTCATCAATATTGCACTCCATACCTTCCTCGCAAGGACTGCTTGCGCAAGGGTCTGGCAAAAACGGATTGCATTGATTATGTTTAGTCTGTCTGTCTGTCAGCCTGTGCTGCCTGCCTGTCTGTCTGTCTGACTGTCTGTCTGTCTGTTTGTCTGTGCCTGTCTATCTGTATCTTTATCTGCGTTCTCTGTTTTATGTCTGGCCTCCTGGCCATCAACGAGGGCAACTTACTGATTTTGGTGTACGCGGCGGAAGGGTCGTCGTTCTTAGAGTCGTCAATTTCATCGGCTGCCTCTTCGTCATCTGCCTGGCCGGTCTGCACATTGACCAACATTTTTTCCTCTTTTAGCTCAATTTCTCCGGTGGCGGGATTTTTGACCGCGACAACACGCTCCGCAATTCCGGCCTCGCTGTTGCCGTTGGGCACGCCATTAATGGCAGTATCAGTATCCTCTTCTCCATCGACAGAGGCCTTGGTTGTTTTCTGTCAACCAACCGTTTATTTAACAGAGAGCTTTTCTCGCTGAACGTCTTTCTAACCAGTCATAACTGCAGAGTCGTTGCACATAATAACAACGAACCGACAAACTCATTGGGACAAATAACACAACCAACTGCCAATCCCTTACCCTGGCATCAATGCAGGCCAAGGAAATGACTAGAACCACACAAAGAACGCTCCATGCCAATGACGTCACCATGGTCAATAAATCCGTAAAACTGCAAAATAAAAGCTATGTTTTTACGGTAATAAACGTAAGATTAACATCACTGCCAATAGGAATAAAATATTATATCGAAAACTGAAGTATTTTACGTTTAGCTACGAAAATAGTTTCAAATTGGAATACTTTTATGGAGTTGAATGAGTGTATTACTAGATTGAAAACTAGTTTACGGATTCCCTCTGACGTCCGGCATCAGGATGGACAACTTTAAAGCCGAGTGTAGCAGGCCCGTCCGTCGATCAGTCGTTGAGTAAACTTTAAACAGTATTGACATTAGAAATCAAGGCGAAAATCCCGATCATTAGGTCAAACCGTATTGTATGCACAGCAGCTGTAGTGAGCGAGCGCTATAAAAATGAGCACCACATCAGATGAAGCCCCTGACCATCGGCTAAATACTAGCACTACGGTCGCAACTCTTCTTGCCGGCTTTTATTTCGCTGCTTCCCTTTTTAACACAAAATGCCGGCATAATTGTTTGTTTGGTGCAACCGTGTCAAACCCCTTTGCGTAATAAATTAATTGAAAACATTTCGAGGTTAAAATATGTAAAATTGCTTCAAACGTTTGGTTTAAAATGTTTCTTCGTAAAAAAAACATGTTTGCGAATTAGTAAAAAGATTCCTTTGAGGAAGTGTCAAAGTTGTTTAATTAAAAACGTAAAAATGCCGCTGACAGGAGAGGTATGAAAATTAAAAATTATAACTGAAACGCCGAAATTTAATTTTAAATATATTGGCTCTCAGAGCTTAATCAGCATGTTCCTTCCCTAAGTTTAAGCTCACAAAAATAGTACACTTTATAATTTCAGGTGATGGAGCAAAATGAAGAGGTCTGTGAAGGTGAATGGAGCAAATAAATGACCTTTACTGACCGGTAGGGAAGTCCAATTAAGATAGCCCAATATTTGTCGGAGCGGTAGTTGCATGTGCCGATAGCGAGAAAGTAGATCATCCGTTTGAGAAGAATTGGTGTTTAGAAAGAGGCGAGGAGACGGAAGAAGAGAGTGAGATGAGATGGTGCGGTGAGACGTCGCAAGAGAGGGATGTGTTGAGACGGCGGAGGATGTTGTTTAGAGTAGCGCTCGGCCTTCCCTCCATCCATCACAAATAATCCTCGCCATGCATCACACGTTGCTGGCTACAGTTTCCGATCACTCTCCTGACTTCCATAACTCTAACTGATGGCCGAAGGAAGCAAGGAGCTAAATCGGTCGCGCAAATGGCCTCATGGCAGAGCTTCCTTGGAAGCTGCTGAGCGCGTGTCAGTTACTGTTGTGGTCTGCGTGGATGTGAACATGGACGGTGACTCTTCTCTCTCTCTCTCTCTCCTCTCTTCAACATCAGCTGGTTACGACTTTAAACTGGGCCCAAGATAAACACAAGAGGATGCATACTTGAGCTACATCGGCTGCAGTATCATTTTTGGCAATTTTTACAGCTCTGGCCTTCGTTAATTTCAAAGAGAACGTGCAAGATAGCTTCCATCAATCTGTCTCGATGCAAAGCGCCTTCGCAGTATTTCAAAACAGAAATATTTCTGATAGATAGACAGACAGGCAAACAGACAGACAGAGATAGGCAGACAGACAAACAGACAGACAGACAGACAGACAGACAGAAAAACAAGCAAATAGAGAATAGGATTACGGGCCACTTGGAAGCTCTAAATTGAAAAAAGACAAAGTACCCAAACGGATGTGATTGTGAGCTGTTTTATCACGACTAATCAGATTGAAAAACACTTGAAAGCAAGGTCTCTTGTGTCTTTCTCCCGTGCAGAAGGTAGCATTGTTGAGAGTTTACAAAAGTGAATGAGCAACAGTCGATTGACTGTAACCATTTCTAAGTGCGTCCAGACGGCAGCTTTCAATTATTTCTTTCTTAATAAATACGCTATTATAAAAATGAAATACCACTGTCAGTTGCTCGTGTTTGTATTGGATATCAGCATCATCTTCTACCGTACAATTTTTGCCACTAATTCTAATCAGACAGACAAAGACGCCCAGAACTTATCCAGGGACACTCTGGTGACCACTTCTACAGCAAACCCGTCAGTTGCTCCAGCGAAGTTGCTCTTTCGAGGCTACCAGCACAACTACTATACCTACGACGAACCACTGACTCCTTATGCCAAGGTCCGGCCTCTCCTAGGTCATGGATTCCTCTCGGATACCTTGGCCAAGCTCGATCCCAGTTTTCGGACAGCTAAGAAGGCCAAAGCTAAACGGAGACAACAACAAGCCACCTTTAGTGGCTTTGAGAAGTATCCAGCTGTCGTGTTTTCCAGTTCAGGTGTAGGGACGCTGGATCGGATGGATGTGGCTGCGTCAGATGCAAAGCTGCAGAGGCATTTGTTGGCGGCGCAAATTAACGAGACAGTTGGTGAACGGGTGGGGCCGGGAACGAAGCTGGACAGTGTTTATGGGATTACGATGGGGAGTTCCTATACGCCGGCTTGTGTGAAGAGTCCTCTGCAAACTATTTGTCTTGACGATCCGTTTTACCCGACGTAAGTGACGTCTCTGTGCCTGTGCCTGTGTTGGTGTCTGTGCCTGCGCCTGTATCTGTATCTGTGTCTGTATCTGTGTCTGTGTCTGTGTCTATATCTGTATCTCTGTCTCTGTCTGTTTTGTTGTCTATATCTTTATTGTCCTTATTATTGTTTTTGTTTAGTCTGTATCTGTTTCTTTAGCCTCTGTGCATTGTAACTGGCTGACTGGACCGATTCTTATCATTAGGGATTCTGTAAAAGAAGCCGTACTGCAAAGTCGACAGGACTTCATGAAACTCTACGCCGACGTGGCTTTCCAAAGCGCTGACAATCTCTGCGACGGCATAACCCGCCAGGACGAGGAAAAACACTGTAACGTTTTCTCACAGATCCATCCGATTAGGTAAGTTGTTTACAAGTGTAATTGGACCGATTCACCCACGTTTCGTCTGAATACCTTACTTACATCTCCTTAATAATCCCCAGTTCGTCCAGTTCTTGGACCGCCAATTATGCTCACAAACAAGGCCCCCAAGGCGGATCAATGGATTTGCGATCACGATCGGCAGCAGCGACGACCACCCAGCCGCCAACGAACAGTCCGCCGTTTCATGGTCAAGGCAAAGGCTATATCTGCCAGTCGGTCATCCACTACGCCAGGGTTCTTCGCGCTAAAAATCATAGGGGCCAGTGGCGGATTGTGGTCAACGTGCCTGGCTACACACAGACATCGCGATTTGAGGAGTGTCTGAGACCTCTCCACCGTTGTCAGTACATCTCATCCAAACTGCAGACTAGCTGTATTCAAAAGTATGCACAATTCTTAGCCACGAAGTACTATGTTTGCCTCTCTGCTAGAATGACTCTGTCTGCCTGTTTGTCTGTCTGTCTGTCTGTCTGTCTGTCTGTCGTCTGCCTGTTACTTAACTGTGTATATGCCTTAAACTTGTCGTGTATGAATCAAATTCTTCTATTCTCTTGCAGGTGGAATTTCCATAGATTGATGGTCTGGGACAAGTACAACGGCTTCGAAACGGACATTTTTCGCTTACCCGTTGCGTGTTCCTGCTTTATTCGACCCAAAGCTTACCAAGTGACTGGGCGATTCTACGGCGAACGGGGGTTTGGACCCGATACTAGCAGGCAAAGTGTGGACCTAAGGAAAGCACCACGAACTGTTCCCCTGCAAAAGAAGGAACTTCTAGCCCCGCCGATGCAGATATCTGAAACATCAAAGCAATATTCTTATATGCCTCCCGATGGGTCGCCGGTTGATCCGTACCTTTACTATTATTATTTAAGTAATTTATTGCCCGATCAGAGTGTCAAGTATGTTGCCCCTGGAACGGTCCAAGTTGGGTCCACAGAGTATGTCTATGGAAACAATGGCGTGACGCAAAAGAAATCATTATAAAAAAATGCACATGGATCCTGGTAAATACATACCTCCGAAACGGATGGCCTATGTAAAAAGCGCTCATCTAGGAACTCCTTGATCAACCCTTTTTCTGCAATTGTAAATGATGTCTGAACTTGCCCCATACGATTGCTACTAGTATTTCAACTTATGTCACGTGGGGATTTGATTTGAAAAGAACTCCACTGAAAAAAAATGTATTTTCCTAACCCATTGTCTCAGTTGAATGATTGTCCTCTATACCGGAAGTTTCACTATCCCATTCAATTTTAATCAATGGGCATGATATATATTATCAAATTTGTGTAGCATATTGACTATGATGCTTAATCAAGCTTTCTGTCGTTATAGTGAGGGATTTCCATAAATTCCACTGATTGGCGGCGAAAAATGTAAAAGACCTGATGGAAGGGGATAGCAGCGCAGGTCTTTGCATCTGTCTGCTTCTGACCCCGTTCAGCAGCTTTCGATTTTACCAACAATTTTCATTGGCTCATATTAATCAATAAGGTCCTGCAAAATATTTTGCTGACTATTCACATTTGTCAAGATCGATCATTGGCGAGCTTGATAGCTCCTCCCGCGATCTGGTAATTTACATTCTTCACGGGTCGGACGCTTAACGCACATTCTAGCTGACCGAGAGAAAACGGGGAACGCAGAGACGAATGGTTCAGACACGAGTCGGGGGGGGGGACCAATTAATTTGGTGGGTTAAGGAGCTCAGACAGTGTGAACAGGGCGGGCAATTTAGACAGGGTGGATAGGGTGGACCCGGGAGAAAAGGGGGCAGGGGATGGATTGTCTCTTCCCGTGTCAACTGTGGTGTAAAGCAAAAAGTTGGGCCCGTCGCAGGTGCCGGTTGTGAGATTTAGTTTGAAGCATTGCGGCCGAAATCTCCAGCAGGGTGTAGTCCGTGAAGAGGATTGAGGTGAAAAGCAGCTTTGTAAGAAAAAGAGTGTAGTGTTAGGCCTCCGTCCCTACTAGGACGGAAGAACCTGAACATTTAAGCTATTAGACTGAGTAATAGGAGAAGAATAGTAGTAAGACTTTACTGGTAGAGGAGATTAGAGGGGAAAGAAAGGAACTGTTCCAAAATACTGTAGAACATACGCTTATATAGTCAGGGATAAGAATAGTTCCTGATCTAGTGTACTAGTTCCTGCCGACATGGCGGAATTATGTACATAATAATAGCTGAGTAAGTACATTATAGAATGTGAGGGTAGATAGGAATGAGTTGACTAGGTAGATAGACTATACCATTAGTACGTGATGGTTACCTGTTGGGTACCACCCAACACTGCCCTCCGTGCACTCGCGACCGTCCACGCGTCGCCGTGGGGTGTTTATGATGTTTCCGCTTTCGTGTCTCTCAAAAGAAATGTTCAAAGTTTGGTTTTGTCCGCCTAGCCGGGCGGTCCCGCAGCACAAAATGTTCCGGTAACTCTCGTTTGCGCCTGGTTTCCGAACTAGCGAACACCCGCCTCTCAATCCGACACACGTCACAGTCACACTCACAAATTTCGTTCGTGCTCCATCCGCCAACATCACTTCTTTCCTCTCCAATCTCGGCCGATCCTTTGGTCGTCAGGGTCTCGCCTGTCCCGTCGCTCGCTATTCTGCTGGCGTTGTTTTCGGCTGCCGCGTTTCCGTTGCTCTGTTGACCATTCTGCGTTATGTTGTCTGTCGTAAAGTCGTCGCTGTATCCACCAAAATCCGTCATACTGCCTCCCTCCATGATCTCCTGTGATAACCCCAGCCTGCTCTCCGGTCCTCCGACTTATCCCAGGTCGTCGGTTTGTGTCCTCGCACGGTCCGCTGAAGACTCAAAAACGTTTTCTAACTCGCCTATGCGGAGAGAAAAAATGTGCAATCACAGGCCTCTGCCCGCTGAGCTTATAATGCATCGGTTTCGTCATAAACGTTGTTGTTGTCTACGGATGAACCGTGAACGGATCTGAAGTGTTGCCGGGTTTGAAGTGTGCGGTTACCCAACCGCTGGAGTTGTGTTTCAATCTGTTTGCTGACCACAGCCGTAGTATATCGTTGCATTGTTGTCTGCATTAAAGTGTGTCCACCCCACCGTGCGTTTCGCCGAGCTCTGCCACTTAAAAAAATTACGCTGTGTTCTCTGTATTCGTTGCGTCCTCTCTGATTGACACAGGTCCGTTCTACGGTCACGTATATGCTGACAGCTTGCCGCGTGCTCCAACACCACTTATACCGCCGGTCTCTCACGTTTCGGGGTGCCATCCACTCATTTTGAGTCAGCTCACGTACCGCTGATGTGACTATACTTGACTCGTTCACATAACAGTTACGCCGTTGCCATACTGCCTCGTTGCACCTCCGGTTTCCGGGTTTCCACTTGACAATGGTTTGACGTGTTCGCTAATTTCCTCGGCGACGATGTAAATTTGCTACCAGTTTCCACCCGGTTCATCGCGTCGCAGGTTTATAAAAACCTCGTCCGAACTTTGACTCCCCTCAGCCCTCCGTGTAGTTCCGCACACGGACTTGTGAGTGTGTTTCCGCCCTTCTCCTCGATCAGGTGAGCCTTACTCTTTGACTTCCGCTCCACTGAACTGTCGGCCCTTCGTGTAGCTTTTTGACTCGCCCCCATTGATACTTCACTGTTCCGTCTCGTTGAGGCGATTGTTCTTTGTTTCTGCCGTCATGATCCATTTCTTTTTTGTACCTTCTACAGGTTTCATCTCAGGAACGACTACGTTTTGTCGTCGTTTCACCCGTTCTGTTCCATCTTGTTTCTTTTCTGGTTTCCTCTCAGGGACGACTTTGTTCAGTCGTCGTTTCTCCCGTTCTGTTCCCTCTTGTTCCTTTCCAGATTTCCTTTCAGGAATGACGTTGTTCTGTCGTCGTTTCTCCTGTTCTGTCCCCTTTTGTTCCTTTCCTCGGTTTCCTCACAGGAACGACTTTGTGCTGTCGTCGTTTCTCCCGTTCTGTTCCCTCTCGTTTTCACGGATTTCCGGAAGCCACCACTGAGACTTGCATGTTTTCGCTCCATTTTTCCTTGCCTTACCGATTCTCGTTCCAATCCCCGCTGTCGTTGCGCTTCACTTCTCCTAGGTCACTCTGTCGTTGTACAGGCCTCTTCTTGGTCCTGTTCTCTGCGATGTTTCCCGTCATGTTCCCACTTCTGATTTTCTTGCCCTCTTTGCCCGTGCCTTCTCTGGCCGGCTCGGCAACTTCTGAGATCTGGGAATGTCGACTGGTAGCACTGCTCCTTCCATCTTAAGGTATGCGGTTAGAGGTTCATCCTCTGCAATGACCTTTCCACCTTCGGGACCTTTTCCGGCGGTCTCCGGGGGGATCGTCTTCCTCTCCGTTGATTTACCGAGTCCGGTGACCTTTCCGGACGGATTTCGGGCAGAGGTTCGTTCTCTTCGGTGATTTTCCAATTTCGGTGACCTTTCCGGACGGATTTCGGGCAGAGGTTCGTCTTATCCGGTGACTTCCTTCGTCGCGTGAGGGTTGAAAAAAAAAACATGAGCAGGAAGTTTTTTCACTCTACTAGTTAACTTCGTTCCCCGATTCTTCACTCCGTTTGACGGTGAGTGAAATATCAAGGTCAGAAGAAAGATCGTTCGAAGTGAGGAGAACCCTGATAAAGGTCATTGTTCACGAGCTGGAAAAGGTTCCTTCTTTTCTAGTCGCCACTGCTTTCCGGAACCAAATGTTAGGCCTCCGTCCCTACTAGGACGGAAGAAACTGAACATTTAAGCTATTAGACTGAGTATTAGGAGAAGAATAGTGAGAAGACTTTATTGTTAAATGAGAAAGGAAGGAATTGTGCCAAATTACTGTAGAACACACACTTATATAGTCAAGGATATGGAATAGTTCCTGATCTAACGTACTATTTCCTGCCGACATGGCGGAATTATGTACGCGATAATAGCTGAGTAACTACATTATAGAATGTGAGGGTAGGTAGGAATGGGTTAACTAGGTAGATAGACTATGCTACTAGTAAGTGTTGCGTAACTGTTGGGTACCACCCAACAGTAGACATATATATCTTCAGGAAGGATAGCGGAAAGGTTAGGCGTAGTTGCCGACATTTACTGCCCAGATTGCCGGATTAGTGGACCATTTAGTGTATATGTGTTAGGCCAAATGTTTGACTGATTGCGTGGCCAGTTGATGGACGGATGGTCAGAACAGTTGACGGTTTGCCGGATAGAGTAAGGTTCATGGTTGGGCGCTTCGTGAACCGTCGATCAATCCACTGCTCACTCTTTGGTCGAACCTTTTTCCTGCTGACGAATCATCCACTCTTCCGGGCATTTATTTATCAACAGCAGCATACTAGGCCATTCAGATGATTTTGGTGACCTTTGGAGACCTTTAAAGGTCATCAGAGAAAAATAAATAAAAATAAAAATAAATAAATAAATTTAAATAAATGAATAAAAATACATATAATTAAATAAAAAAATGAAAATAAATATAATCAAATAAATATGAATAAATATAACTAAATAAATAAAAATAATGTAGGATCAGACTTTCGACAAATGCTATGGCTCCTTCGGGATATATAAATCGGGGGGGGGGGCCAGCAATATTTCGTTTCAGTTTTCTGTTCAGCAACGGAATCATCTCCAGGATCTAGAAGAGTGAGTCCTCTTTTCCTATGTTTTTGCTGAACATGCTGTCCAGATCATAGATGTGACGTCATTTATGTTTCAAGTTACACTCCTTTTCAATACCGAAAAGTTCTTCCTTCCAGTTATCCAAACGGTAAAAAAACGTGATTTTATCTTGCTGGCTACGTGTTTTCCTTCAGGTACCTAATGGTTATTTTGTTTTGTACTAGAAATGGCTCTCCTCGCCCGCGCCAAGCACGAGTTCCAGTCGAACATGTACGTCGAGCGCGTTCTGCACCTGGCGGCCAACTTTGTGAAGATCCCATCTACTCCCGCAAGTCGTCAGGACTTCAACCTCGAGCATCGGAAGATGCTGAAGGAGCGACTACAGTTTAAGGTCATCCGAGCTCGTGAGCTACGTCTCCAGCATCGAGGACAAAAGCTGCTAGAACTGCTAGAACGTAGAACTGCTAATCAAACTGGCTCTCCTTCGCGACGATTTTGAGAAGGACTCCGCGTACGCCCAGTACCACATCGAAGCGTCACCGGAAGCGAGTGGCCGCCTATGCTGATTCTCTGGGTGGAGAAATAGTGCCGATACCTGTCCGAGCATGTGTCTGAGATGCAAAGGGCGTGTCCGTGAAGGTGTGCGAGCTGATGTCATGAAGTTATAGCTTACGTTGATGATGCTTAGGTTGTCTTGTGGTGGATCTTGTTTAGTTGAAGTGTGAAATAAAAAAAACAAACCGAAAAGATAGTCATATGATTCACTTAGGGACAGTAGAACAAGTGGGTCAGATAACTCGAAAATAACTTTAAACCAATCGCAAAAATACATTTGAAAGGGTACTGGAGAGACAAGAATCATTGTGTTTGTCATCCGGAAACTCTACAAAGAGGGTTTTTTCAGAGAAATTGACTTTAAACCAATTGGGATAACGTTGCAAAGGAAATCAGACAGAAGTGAGGGTTGGATAAGTTCAACAAAGAGAAGGAACAATAAAATCAGACTTTTGACTAATTGCGCGAGATGAGAGGGATATATAACTCGGGTCTTACCCTTTCAGTTGCATTTACTTTCACTTTACAAGCACAGGACTTTTTGCCTGACTTCAGGACTCCACGCGACTCCGAATACTACATAGATAGGCTACTACTAGGCTTCTTTACTAAATAGAAGAAGTTATGGCTCCGATTTCCTGCGATCAAGTAAAGCAAGTATGACTTCATTAACAATATTTTTACTCCTCGAGTTTTGATTAGATTACTATAAAACCGTTTGAAATCAATTGGCGAGAGGTAAATGTTTATTATGATGGCAAACAGTTGGAAAATAAGTGGGACCGTTACATGAATCAAGTGGCATTAATTTCAGTTTGCCACTCGTATATATACAAGATAATCTATAATAACAGTAGTATATAATGTATATCGCCACGTATTTATATGCACTGTATGCTATATAAGTTTGTGGAAGGTGCTCTATTTTCAGCAGCAAGATATTGTCATCCAGGCAAAGAATGTTCGAAGAAAGTATAGTCCAAAGCCCTTTTTTGTTTTTAAATCTAAATAAATATATAAATATTATTTTATTTTATATATATCTTTGTAGCGAGCACAAACGGAAAGAATAGTATTACTGGTTGTACTGACCAAACATACACTACACCAAGAGATTAAATAGTACAGACGACAAGAGACAAGAGAGAAAGAAGGTGGCCAAAGGTAAATGGAAAAACAAAGAAAGTAGCTAATGGAAGACGACGATTAAGACATAATGGACTACTAATGATAATAGTTACTCAATCATATAGCTAGGCGCGATATCTTTATAATGTTATTTATATAAATATATTTATTTATTATATTTTTTTTTAATTTTTTTTTCTCCGATGACCTTTAAAGGTCTTCAAAGGTCACCAAAGTCAGCTATATGGCCTAGTATGCTGCGGTTGGCCACTCGGTCAAACTGTCCATCACTTTGACAGATGTCAACTACATTGAGCGTCGGCCTTTCCGCTGTTTAGTATTAGGCCCAGCCTTTCATCATTCTGACGAACCGTCTGCTCCGACCATTTATCGATTAATGGTTTTCCACTCGGTGGAACCTTCTATCGATCTGGCCGACCATA
>LRSR01012473.1:0-23776 GCA_001579985.1 Hypsibius dujardini | reverse complement strand
TTGATGTGTTGTTTTATGTTGACGGACAAAACGGAAGCGCGGCTTCATGCGCGCCGAAATCGGATTATATTGACCAATAGATCTTTACAGGATCTGTTCTCTGTCGTTGTTGTTGTTCTCTGTCGTTGTTGATGTTGTTGCTTGCGTTTGGGAATCCATTTAAATGGCTTGGCACATGTTGCGACGACCTCGTCAGCAGTAATTTCTTTTTCATGTTAAATAAGCGTTGTTGGGCACTTGAAAAAAAACTATCGACTTGGCCGATGGGTTTTTTTATGCCAAGCGTGGCTGATTTTAATGAAGCCAATAAATTGACTGCTGCGAAGAGGGAAATAAATCGGTTCACTGCAATAAATCAGCTGTAAATATAAAGATAAATATAAATCGAGATTTAAAGAGAAAATCGAGATTGATTATTTGCATAGTGAATTTGTATCCTTTTGAAAGGTCTATTATCAGAGGTGGACGAGATGTAAAATTAATAAAGGTAAATTGCAATAAATTAGATGGAGTTATATAGGTGTAAGTGTAATGTATGTTTACACAACAAGTTTGTATCGACATGAATATGAACATGAATATGAACATGAAAGGCATCGAACTTATCTTGGGCAGAAAACGTGCGGAAAAAGTAACAGCAGAAGTAAAAAAAAAGTAAAAAAAAGTAAAAATAAAAAAAGATTAAAAATAAAAAAAGAGTTCCAAATCTATTGAAAATGCCTCACTGTAAGAATATCACAGTAGAACACATGTTATTATTTACGTAATTTTATTTCTTATTTACATGTGTTCCTATTTACGTAATATTTCTGGCAAACATAAAGAAGAGTTCGAATCAAAATTAGTTTATTTTAAATGCCCAAATATAAAGATATTAGATCATATGTTCCAATATATATTAGAACACATGTTCCACTATATATTAGAACACATGTTCCAATATGTTAGAACATTTTTTCCTATTTCCGTAATTTTATTTCCTATTTACATACATTCTTATTGCATTTGCAAAATAGTTTTGTAAAAAAATAAGGAAAAGTCCGAATTAAAATTATTTTGTTGTAAATGCCAAACTGTGAGGATATTAGGATATATGTTGCTATTTACATAATAGGTTTTGTAGCAATCACCGCAATGTCGATTCATCATCGGCGAAAGAGGTGTTGCCTGCCGTGGGCAGAGCACGATCCACCGAGCGAGTGATCTACAATTACTGTAGCGCATATAGATTGGTTCCATTAATAATCGTTGTGATATTAATACCTGTTGAATCTCGGTGGTCATCAATTTCGAGTTTAACCTCGATACTCCGTGTCTTCAGTGCACAATGTAGCGATTATTTCGCGTGCGGCACATCGACAATCTCCGTCACTTTTTCAATGGAAAAATAGTATGGCAACGAACCCAATTTATAAAGAAATGACTGGTATATAGAAATCAAACTACTTGTTCGGTGGATGTGTTCGGCGGATGAAACGCGATATAGGGTAATTTACGACTTTTGTTCTGGAATCCGAAAAAAAGACATGTTCAGTGTGTTGGAAATTTCAATTACTCCGGAAACGTCACCATCGAAGAACTCTTTCGAGACCCTATCGTTCAAATAATTATCTGTTATTTGCTTCACAAGAACGCTGTTTCAGCATCTGAAAAAAACACTCTCAGAAAAAAAGGGGGAAAAAGAACAAAAAAGGGAAAAAAGGATTTAGTTGAAATTATGAGTTATAATACGTTGTCTATACGCGATATTCTGCACTATTTTCCGATTTAATATGCAAGAGAAAGAGTGAATTAAGATCTTGAAAAAATTTTATATGCCATTGTGATTTTTTTTTAATAAAACTATCTGATTTTTATGTATCTGATATTAAGAATAACGAGAAAGTTTACGTATCCGTTTGTAGATGGATATTTCCATGACGCCAGTGACCCACACGTCTGTATGTTAGTTTTAAAATCTTCTAAAATCGGCGACATCTTATTGTACCAGAAAAACTAAGTGATTCATGCATTTAGGGATGGCAAAACTAAGCCAAACTAAAAAGTTGAACTAAACTAAAATAAAACATTTATTAGTGATCAATTTTGTGGCTTTGATTTTTCAGCACTTGCCTGTTAACAGACAGTATTTGTTTCTAAAACCTTAACCGGAAAATTCTAAAAAAGTTGAATTTTTTAACTAATTTCGACTAAAAACTTACTGTACTGCCGCGTTAGCTTCGCGCAACAAACACAGCATTTTCAGTATATACTGCCCGGGCAATAACACACGGAGTGGGGGAAAATCGCCCGGAGCGGTGCTACAGGTGCGCGAAGCTAACGCGGCATTACAGTAACTAAAAGAAAATTATCTAAAATTCTTATTAAGTATAAAAGTTTTTTGTTGACTAAAAAATCAATTCGTTGATTAGTTTTAGTTTTCTTCCCTAAATGAATTTAGTGTGGGGGAGGGGCGGACGCCTCTTAGCTGTCCCTGTAAAAAATGTGTGAGTTTAATTCAGACAACTGCCTGGATCATTGAAAACGTTGGCGGTACGAGTTATATGTTCACACGACTTTTGGAATAACCCAATTATCCTCTACCTCATCATAACGCATTTCCACGCATTGTCAAGACATAGACCTACTACTCCACACACTATACTGTATGTGTAATAGTCTGTATTAATGTATTGAGGGACACTATTCATTGTTGTGGTCACCGTCCATCCATACGTTCATCCCACGAATGGGACAACGCGTCCAGGAGTGAATGGAGCTAGCGATTCACTCCCGTTGACGCTTGAAAGCACATCTCACACTTTCATTTTCGAATTTGATCAATAGCAAGACCACAGAGACACGCGCCGCCACGCCATCAAGAGCCCATTCTACGCAGACGCGCGTCTGCCGCAATATCGCAACGGCTAATTGCTTTTCCATCGCGCATCGCGTCGTCGCGTCGTTCCGCTTTCTGTGCCCGTTCGCGGAGCCTCGCGGACCCTTGCGGACACCGCGGACCATGAAGGGAGACAAAGGAGCACACCGCGTTGACTGACTGAACCAACACGCACGCGTCCGTGATGGTTTGATTGGTTAGCATTAAAGAGAATCGCCAGATCATATCCATGTCATCATATCATCTCATCATCAGATGAACAAATACACCGAACCAACCGAGAGACATCTTTAGGGCAATACATGTAGACGGTCGGAATTTTTTAATTACTCCTGCTTCAACACGTCTTTTGTTTCCCTTCGTATGCCTTGTCACATCATCCGTGCGCGCTATATTTGATGATTGCGGCAATTTAATTAATAAAACATATTGGTACCCCAGTCATAGACCTGTCTGTCTGTTACATGCCTGTCTGTCTGTCTGTTACGTGCCTGTCTGTTTCGACCGACCAGATAAAGAGCCATTTGGCCGATCAACGGGAGCTAATCTACGACTGACACAGTGCGACAAGTAATTGACCCAAATTTAACTCACCTGCGCAAGTGATCACATACACACGTGGCAAAAACCTTGCGCTAACCGAGTTAAGCCATTTTACTCGGACTGTACATAAAGCCCTGCATGGAACGAGTTGCATGGCTTAACTCGGTTAGCGCAAGGTTTTGGCCCCGTGTGTGTCATTGCTCAGTATCACTCATTACCTGACCCTGTTGGTGGTGTGGTATTCTACGAGTGATTTATATGATTTCTATCCGTGTCGGAGTTTTTTTGGCGCGCTGATTTGCTGTGATCTGATTCAGTTGTAATATAATTTCACTTGTTTGGTTCGCTTTTGATTTGGAGAGTTACGAGTTATGAAGATCGAATGGTGTAATGAGAAGTGAGGTCTCTCTAGAGAGAGATGAGATGGAGGAGAATTGAGATTTATTAGCGGTCGAACGGTGGGTGGCTACCGTGCTACAAATATTCCACTTCGATACAGGTCTTTCTCTGTACACTCAACAGAGATAAATTAGGTCTTTCTGTGTACTCTGTGCAGAGATAAATTAGATTAATCGTGATATGTTGATATACTGTATTTTATTGTTGTAAATTGGCACAATTAGTGCCTTTTTTTCAATGTAAATAGCCCTTAATAGTACCCACCGTGTTAAGGTATAATTGGGTCGTTCCATAATTTGTGCTCATAAATAGGCAGGAAAACTTTGCTGCTGCTAATAATGAAAGATCCCAATCGGAAGTAGATCGTTGAGGATTGCCAAAATTTACATTTCAATTCTGTTCTGGTACTGTAGCGACGCAATTCTAAGGCGCAATGCAAACTGCGTTTTCCGTAAATATGGCCCCAGGTGTGCGTATAAAACCACCTACCCACTGAATTGCGCCTCAGTCTTCAATCAAGCAACTCACCAACGGCCCACAAGCTTAGTGATCTTCACAAATCTTCAATCAAGAGATCAATCATTCGAAAAAGCAGGCTCTTACGTTAGCCACCGGCGGAGAGCAGCCTCTCTGATTTTCTCCGCTCTGGCAAATTCTTGCCGGGAAAATCCATGAGGCAAAGACCAGCGCTCCGAAATTGTATTTCTTTGGTTTTCGGTAAAAATTTCGGGCATCTTTAACAGAAACGAGAGATTTTTAACGGTAAATACTTGGAATAAAATATTTAGAGCAGTTCAGACGAAGTGGTGGGCCAACAGCCCGGGGGGGGGGGAGGCGCGGCTACAGCTGCGCCTTAGAATCGCGTCGCTACACTATATAATGGTCGTTTTCTAGTTTGTGACTGACTGAAATTTCGTAAAACTGGATTGAGCTTTGTTTTACAACATTGTTTTCGAACGGTTACGCGATGGGCTGCCTATGCAAATGTGTCCAGCATTCCACTATGGGTTATGGGTCTAGCCCGGCAACATGCCGGGAGCTGGCTTCATTTATCAGATTATTGGACGAAGCAATGAAACTTCTCGGCATGAGTGAACCGATCCATGTCATGCCTGCCAGAGGCGGATTCTTTGCCCATGTGTC
The DNA here is from genome assembly GCA_001579985.1 of Hypsibius dujardini. Lineage (NCBI taxonomy): Eukaryota > Metazoa > Tardigrada > Eutardigrada > Parachela > Hypsibiidae > Hypsibius > Hypsibius dujardini. The sequence goes on along the minus strand of LRSR01012473.1, from coordinate 18,813 downwards.
CACCAGAGGGCGCGCGATTCGCAATGAGATGGCGAACTAGGTCTGACTGACCGATCGATGACCGTCAAAACTGAAATGGTCATCTGATTGGTCTTGATCCTTACGCTGAGACAAGCTGGTACGCCTCGTTAGAACCGAACATTTTCAACATTTCTTTTTCTTTTCACTCACCTGAAAACAAGGTGAGAGGGTGAGAGGGTGAGAGGGTGAGAGGGTGAGAATAAGGCAGAAGAACGCGCGGAAAGATGAGCGAGGATGTGCGCGCTAAGTAGCTCCGTTGGCCGAGTTCTTACGGTCTCGGTCGAGCCTAACAAATATAGCGGCAAATGCCGGCGATAAACGGATTACTCTCAATCGAACATTACCCAAAAGATTCACAGGCGCAACGGTTCTCATTTTTTTCCTTTCCGTAAAAGAAAGTGATGAGCAAGAAAGAGAATTAAATTACTTACCGCAGGGAATCTATCGGCCTCAATAAAACGGTTGATCAAACACCATACGACAGTACTGTCTTCAAAAATACTTTCACTTTTTCTTGAAGGACAGAAATTCCTTCGCATTTCTCTCGCCAATTCCTTTCCACATCAGAGTTTTCATCATGAAGCTTAATTCTCTTCCCGTCTTTGCCGGAGTTGCTACAATTTTAGGTAAGGTGGAATCACTCGTTTCACGTTTCACGTTTCACAATATTTTATTATAGCCGAAATACTCATTAGTTTTAATGTTTCTTTCTTTGGTTATATAATTCAATATTTTTTTTTAAAACAAATTATAATTTAAATTTAAATTTAATTAGTCATGAAGAGGTCCATGTACTGTGCGCCTGTGTACAGACGTATATCGACAATGTGGACTCAGTCACTTCCTTGGTTAAACACAACAGTAATGTGATTTTGTCTGCAGTAAACATTCACATAAAGCTGCAAAATTGTCCAGATTAAATAAAATTATATTATATATATTAATGTTATATTAATAAATTAAATTAAATTCCCATTTGTGTTTATCCAATATTTCTCTTATCAGCGATCTTGGTGAACAAAGTTCTCAGCTACGGCGGCGGCTACGGCGGCGGCTACGGCGGCTACGGCGGCGGTTTCGGTGGTGGCGGGTACCCGGGCGGATTCGGCGGTGGAGGCCTCGGACTCGGTTTGGGCTTCGGACTCTTCGGAGGGTACCCCGGGTTCGGGTTCCCTTGGCTCGCACCGCCGCTCGGGTACCAGATCAATACCGGCCAAATTTACGGTTCCCCGGGGATCGGCTTCTACAATCCCGGACCGCGACAGCAGTACATTAACTCCGCGAGCGGAGGCCTTTCCGGGACGGGAGGGTTGGGCGCTCGAGCACCACCAGCGCCCGGGGGCAGGGCTGGGGCACCCGCCGCGGCCGCCGGTCCGATGGTCAATTCCGCGGGCGGAAACTTGGCAGGAAGTGTCCCGGGAGCGGGGAAAGCCGCAGCTGCTGGCTCCGGCGGCGGTGGAGGCAGTGCGGGGGGAAGCAGTGCTTCTGGTGGTGGTGCTGCTACAGGTCGTCGTTGATTGACACATTGTGAACAATTGTATTGCTTGTCTGGCGTTAGTTTTTGAATTATCGGCAAAGGGTTTGATTGAGTCAGTTCTCCGTCTAGCTGGTCTACGACGCTGAGTTTGTGTCATTCTCTTTGGCTAAAATTTCAGTCGGAAGGTTTACTACTGCGTCGGGTGAATCTTTACTGAATACCGAATACTTGTACCCGTAATCATACGGCCCGGCCCGGTCCGGCTCACCTAAAGTAGTCAGTCAATGAATCCGGCTTAACTACAATGTACATGGTATTTACCGATGACCGACAAGTAAAACAATAAGTGCAAAGAAATAAAGGTATGTATTACTCTGCATCATGGACGAGGGGAATACACAAGAAAGTGCACAAAGCTAGACTGCAGCGTAGTAACGAAATTAGATGCATCTACTGAAGTTGGGGAACATATTAAAAAACGTCATAAAAATGCCACCAATGTGGCTCACCCATGGGAAGGGCGGTGCCTCAACAGGCACAGCCCCGCTCTTTCCATCATGCAGAATAACGCTTCCAAGAAAATCAGGACACATGGTCTCATCTTCCGGTAGTCTAGCGTTCGCAGGTCTTCGAACTTGTCCACTCGTGCATGTCCATTGCTGATTTCTCCAAGACACTAATGGAAAACTATTAATTGGATAGAGACAGGCCGATTTTATGAATTTTTGTCTGTCTGTCTGTTTGAGTGTCTGTTTGAGTGTCTGTCTGTCTGTCTGTCTGTCTGTCTGTCTGTCTGTCTGTCCGAGTGTCTGTCCGAGTGTCTGTCTGTTCGGGTGACTGTCTGCCTTTCTGCATGCCTGCATGCCTGTCGGTTATCTGTCTACCTTACTGTTTGTGTTTATTTGTTTCTCCGACTGTCAAAACGTACCGGGCTCGTTCCAAACCAGCCGCCATCCAGTCGTGGTATTTCTTCGCTAACAACGGCGCCCACTGTTCTACCCAATCGCGCTGCTCCTCCGGATACGGCCAAATAAAGCGATTCAGGCTCGCACTCTCACCATCATCACTCACCGTCATTCCATCTCACACCAGGGGACTTTCACGGAGAACGAGAGCCAATCCATTTGGTCGCCCAGTTGCTGATTCGAGGCCGACAGGTCACGGAGATCAAACGATCCACCGACGAACGTCATCGTCTCGAAGTGCGGAAATTCCGGTGCATTCTGGGCCTTCATTTTTCCTCCCCACGTAGCGCAGATTGCCCAGTTCCGGTCATCAATTTTTCTCGCACCGACCAGCAGAGAAGCCGTCCACAAGACGATCTACCGGACATTCACACAATACTGCCCGTTGGTACGGACAGAGTGGGTCACAGACGTGACCAAACATGATGAGCCTTCGTTTGACGGCCGGTAGATGATGGTGCGGACGTGGGGTTCCATTAGACCGTGCCGACGAAAGTCCTCCAGGTTCATCATCATCGAGCCCTCATCATCAAACCAGACAGCGTGGAGCAAGAACTCCTCGGACCGGCAGAGCATCATATCTGGACTGCACCCAGAGGCAGTCGTCATCCGCGATGGCCACTTTGTTGACGTCTGCCAGGCTAGCAAGGCACTTCCAGTACTGCTAAACCCTAAAACAGTACAAGTCTAATATGGAATATGGAATCATACCGGGAAAGTGTGATAAACAGACTGTCGGCACAATAATACGTTTCAGAACGCTTTGTCTGAATTCAGTTACGGTATACGACACGTGGATAGGGCCACGTGGATAGGGCCACGTGGATAGGGCCACGTGGATAGGGCCACGTGGATAGGGCCACGTGGATAGGGACACGTGGATAGGGCCACGTGGATAGGGCCACGTGGATAGGACCACGTGGATAGGACCACGTGGATAGGACCACGTGGATAGGACTACGTGGATAAAAAACATTGGTACATCCAGGACCCAGTCAACCTCAAATCAATTCCATCTGCAAAATCTCAATTTCATTTTGTATCAGGGCAAGCTGATTTTCTGCTTATTAAGAGGTTCATTTATTCAAAATTATCATTATCACATTTAAAATTAAAATATTAAAATGATTAAAACAATTATTATATTTAAATATTTATTATTATTACTTAATTTTAATTTTAATTTTATCATTTAAATTAAATTTTTGAAAATTAAGATTAAAACTATTTATTAAATTTAGATCATGATTTCGAATCTTTTTAGTGCAGTTATTATAAAAAACACTGATGTTTCGGGGCTATGTCACCACAGTACTGTATAAGCTCAATTTACATTGAGCACAAGTTGAATTTAAATAGACCATTGACGCAAAAGTAAAGGACCACGGTTTCGAAATTCCGAGGCGCCCAAATTAATTGGGCAACCAAAATGGTCCGAGCCAAGCTGTGCTTCTCGGCCCGGTAGCACAACCACAAGTCTACAACCGAAGTATTGATTGCTTGATTGATTGCTTGCTTGAGTGGTTACAGAAAATGGCAAATGTGTATTCTTCGATAAATCAGATCGATTCGGTTACTTCAGCTAGACTGTAGATTAAACACAATACCTTCGGAATTTGTGGCGGGTCCTTAGGACGTAGTACCGGAAAAGATCCTTCATGTCATCCCGCGGCACCCATTGAACGTCGGTGGGGAACGGCCTCCCCGCTCCCACATTCGAATTACCCATGATTGGAAAGTAAGAATATACATTTTGCATCACTTTATAAATGCGAAGGTAGAATTACGGACGGGTAGCTTGCAACTTGTGAGTTTCTGAAAAGGACCGCCCTCGAAATCAGCAGTTTCTGATTACTGAAATAGTATTATAAACTGGAGCCTAGTGGTCGTTTCTGATCGGCCGTAGCGCATAGTGTGGTCTTGTGGCCGTGGAAATGTCGGCACCGGCTGATCAAAACAAACCAATGTAAGGTAGCCGCGCCCTGCCTGTTTAGCGTGTAGTCTGGTGGTGATTGTGCGAATGAACGGCAGAGTTGTGAATCAAAAGGACCAATAGAGAATCGCCATTTGAATTGAGCAATTTCCCTGTACAACCTTTACCGGTTAACGCTGCAAGCGCGCAGGAAGATCATCTTAAATGATCCATTTCTGTGCGGCGTGCTCGTGAAAATTGTAGACCTCCTGCGTGTAAACATTTTTCGGGATCTCCAGCAAGCAATCGGAGTTTTTTTTAACCTCTCCCCACCAACAAACTTCAAAATGGTAAGACATTACGCTGACTAATTTTCTAGAGGGATTTGAGGTTTCCTTGTAGATTGCTATTGTATTTGGGAGAAAAGTGGAAGAGGAATTAGCGTTATCCATTTTCCGGTCCCACGGAGGTTCGTGAAGATAATCGTAACTGGTTTTTCGTTGGTTCTATTACAGGGTCGCGTCCGAACGAAAACCGTGAAGAAGGCCTCACGCCATATTATCGAGAAGTACTACACCAAACTGACGCTGGACTTCCACACCAACAAGAAAGTCATCGAGGAGGTCGCCGTCCTCCCCACCAAAAAGCTCAGAAATAAAGTCGCCGGGTACGTGTCTGCTACCCTTGTCCCGGAGTTGTATCAGCTGTATGATATTTGAATTTGATTGCCGGTTTGAGGGAGAGAGTACATCAAGTTTTAGTTCTGCAAAACAATTTTAAAATTTGTGAAGATACTTGACGAAGACGTCAATCAATCAATCAATCAAGCAAGCATGCTTTAAATATTTGCTTCTTTTTGTTGAATCAAAAAGGAAAGATGCTTCAGGTTTATTGGTTGTCCGATGTTTCCTTAGAATAGTATTGATGTAATTTTTAAGAGAATTTGCCGAAAAAATTGTGGAATGCGAACAGCGGATGGAATTTCCACTTCGGAATCTTTCCTGTTCAATCAACAATCAAGCAACGGAAGCTTTATGTGTGGCCTCAACCAATTCATCAATCAAGCGTTCACTTTCTGCACCAAACTTTCTAACGCTGTTTCTTCTGTCCTGTCTTTCAGGTTCATCACGCATTTGATGAAACGCATCCAAAAGGCGCCCGTCCGCGGTATCTCCATCAAACTGCAGGAGGAGGAGCGTGAGCGTCGCGACAACTACGTGCCGGAGATTTCCGTACTGGATGCGCAAGACGTGATCGACGTCGACCCAGACACCAAGGAAATGCTCGTGAAGCTGCTGGGCTTCCCTAGCAAAATGCCCAACATCAACGTTGCGGCTGCTTCGACCGAGCCCGGTGGCGCGTTCCGCCAGCCCCAGCGACCGGAACGCGGAGAGCGCCGACAGTTTGACGGTGCCCGGGGAGGAGCTCCCGCAGGTGCCCAGGAATGAGCTCTTATTAAGTCTTCCTGATGATTTGAGTTAAGAGTTTTTCCACATTTTCTGGGTCGGATGAACCAACCCGATTAGCTGGAATTAAAGTAACAACCTTGCCGGAAAATCCTTGCGTTAGCAGGAGTGCCGAAAGGCGTCAGGCACAGTAGGGGACCCTTGGGTGCTTTTTCTTCCAAAGCCGGGGTGGAAATGTATACCATCGGAGAGTGGTAGCTCGATGGGCGTTGGTGGCCCGGATGAGCTGTTTCTCTGGGATTTTATGGGTGCTTCGAGTGAAGTGTTAATGCGTTGGGAGAAACTACTGCAGTCAGAGAAGGCACGCATTGATTTTAGCGTAGTAAACTCAGTCACTCTGACGAGTATTGCTGGGCAATCTGATTTCGCAAGAAAGGGTGATTCCAATGTGCAAGCTAGAACCTTGCACGCCACGTCGGGTGCCGCCACCAGAGATCATTTCATGATCTCACCCATTACTACCAGTGATATCGTTTGATTCCCCAAGTAAGAGTTATTATTATGACAATCCAAATCAGAGCTGAAATTAAAAACAATAAGAGTCTTATAAAACTACCAGACAGAATATTCAAACGAGACCATTCATTACTGCACTTGATTCGTTGATTACCGAGAACGCATTCTGGTCAAATCTGCGATCTCAGCGAGTGGTAGTACCCGGACCTTAAAGGATCTTGCGCGGATAATTTTCCCACTGCAGTCAATACAAATTCCTTTCCATCCATTCTGATTCCATCGATGGCAAATTCCTTGCCGCTAGTGTCAAGTAAGTCGCGATTGATCAAGAGCAATTTGACATACGCGTGAAGGACCCACGCGTTTTCCGGTTCCTCTTCCCACAACTCCTTCACATTCTCCAACAGTTTCGTCATCACTTCTATGTAATCGGCCTTCCTGATTTGATCCACCAGAAACTGGCTGTAAAACCAAGCGCTTTGATCGTTCGGGTCGGTGAACACGGCATTGAGGACCAGTTTGAGTTCTTCCTGAATCTGCGCTTCGGGAATGGCTTGGGGAAAAAGAAGCGGCAAGAGGGTCGTCCGGTAATGCCACGAGGAGTAGTTGGAGAAGTTTTCCTTGATCAGCTTGGTGGAGAAGGCCAGCTCACTGTCCAGCGGGACACTTCCCTTCTCCACGACGAATCGACGGTAGCCCCAACAGTGAAAATTCCGCTCATCCATCCGCAATGCCTGAAAACAATGAAAACAATTAAAACGTAATTAAAAATAATAGAGAACCGGTATTTTATTTGAAATCTAATACGTGTTGTAATTCTTTAAAACAGGAAAAGAAAACCAGAAATTTAAAACAATACTTGTATTGATAATACTGCGAATAAATCTTATATAAAAATAGTCGACCACTACTTTGAAATCTAAAAATTGAAATACCAAGAAAGAGGATAATTCCTTTTCACCTGATCACACAGTCCAAGCTCCTTTTGCCAATCTGGATGGATCATCTGCAGGAGTGTCCATCGCCGATGATGCCACGTGCTGTAGGACTTGGGATCACGCAGCAGACAGCTCTCCGTGAAGCACAACTCGTAATGGCAAATTGCGTCCTTTTTCCCGTCTTCGTCACTGCAACAAAGGATCGATTGATTGCTTGATATATAGCTTTGCCGTTTTACCATTAACGGCATGCCTTGATCGGTGTATTGAGAGTGTGGCAAACGTCGCAAACCGCAATCAACCAATCAACTGCGGGGTGGAATGGATGAAATAGCTAAGAAACAATCTTACCAGGACGCAAGATCGTTCAGAAGGATTTCTCGCCGATAGTTCCATAATGAATAGAGATCGGATACCTTAGTTAAGAGGCTTTCCGTGGGGACAAGCAGTTCGGAGGAGAGGTTTCCTTTTGCGCGCTGATCGACAAGATGTCCCCATGCTTTTTGAAAAGAATGCAGTTTCTTCTCCTTTTCCTTCCGTACAAGCTCCTGCTGCTCTTCTGGGCTACGAACTTTCAGCCGGCCATGCATTTTTATACCCCTGACAAGGAAATTGAACTTTTACTAGTTCTATTAGAAATTACTACTTACAAAGGTGGGAAGCGTCGCAAGCTGAATCTACCCTACATGTATTCAGTTTGATTCTGGTCTTTGATTCGTTGATTGTTGAATTCAAGCGTTTTTGTTCTTCAACCTTGCTTTTTGTTCCTAAACTTTGCTTTTTCGTTCTCAAACCCGTTCTTATACCTTGCTTTTCAAACCAAACTCAACTCAATCAACTCAACGTGCGGAACTATCCCGAACAGAGAATATCAACCAAAATAATAAAGACCAGCCATTAGAACTCTATTGCGACCGATCGCCAGTGGAGTGGGCAATAAATGAACTAAAAGGCAGAGCGTAGTTGATTCCAGTACAATTAGTAATATGTGGTTTAGACGAAATGGATCAATCAATCAAACAATCATGCCCTCAATTTGGAACCAGAAAGAAAAGATAAAAATCAAGTGATCAGTCAGCAGATTCAACGAGCCACTCGGACTACCCATCGAGTCCCTTCACCCCGATCAATCAACCAATCTCCGTAGAGCGCACCGAACAAATCTCCGCACAAATTTTGATCACCACGTACTGCCACCCATCATGTTCCACCCAACACGGTGGAAATGGAAAAAGAAGACGAACATCGACGACCAAAATTTATGCAGAATAATCCAAAATAAGCCCACTCCAAAAGATGATCACGCCTTAACGGCATACAACCGGCGAGGGTAGAGTGCTGCCTTTACGCGCTGCTTGCGGCTCCGGATATTCAGTTCGCTCTTGGTAAGGGCTTTCCGGATGGCGCGGGTCTTCTTCGGGCGCAGATCATAGGGCACCCATTTCTTCCCCGCGTACGCCTTCCTCAGATTGAGTTTCTGATTCTGGTTGGCCACCGTCAAGATACGGGCAATGGATTTCCTTACGAGACCGCTGCAAGAGAAATAAAAATCCCCTTAAATTTCCATACTCCGAAGGCCAAAGCGCAACTCTATTTCAGCTCCCTCAACATCAGTCCTATCGATCAAGATCATCTGCGTCAATAAAGCGTAAGATTTCATCACAGTGCGGAGCGGGAGAAAGCAGCGACCCGGTTTGCGACCTCTTCGACAATTCCACCTACATCTTTCCCAGTTTGGCAGGTGCTCCGCCAGTCACTTTGGCGACTTTCAGGCTGGCCAACTCTTGTTTCAGGTCCTCCAACTGCTTGGCAATTTCCGCCTTGGACTTGTTGCGGATCAACTTGGCCTTCACCTTGTCGGATGACGACTGTAACGAGCAAGAATTCCCATGAAATTCATCCAGGCGACAGAAATTACTCATTGCTTGAATGTCAGCATCCTGTATGCGGAACTTACCATTTTGATGGGGAAACTCGAATAATCACGGTGGAAAATAAACTTCCTGGATGGAAGTGTGGAGAACCGGGCAAAGAAAACGAGGAACCGCTGTTTCTGCTGGGAGAATTTTTCCGTGTAAATCACACACACGGCATGTGTGGCAAATTTATATTGGGCTATTGGCACGCCGAATAGGGAAACTGCGCAAACTAGACATTCCTGAGTTTATTTTTCCCCGAACTCTTCTCTTCCAAACTAATAATTTTTACATTTATCATATCAGATGTTTGTTACCTATTAAATGAATTTAAAGAAAGTTGAAAAAAGAGTGACATTAAAATGTTTGTTTCGGGTATGTTGTGATCGACATAAAGGAATACATTAAGCAACCTACTCAGATGACAGCAACTTATGGCGCCCCGGTTGTGGCAATTAAAGTTAATGCGCTGATATGGAAAGCCGTTTGTGGTATACATTTTGAAAGTCCGCGCACTTACAGAAAGAGTTCCCCAACGCTTCCGGGATTCGCGCCTCAATCCAAGTCCAGTCGCTACCCGTTTGCTGCGCTCCTCAATCAATTAGATTTCTCAATCATTTTATAATTTAATTTTCAGCGGAAAACGCTTCAGGTGCTTGACATGGCGGAATTCGAAGACGAAGATCCGCAGGAACCATTGTTCGGATTTGTTTCTGAGGATGACGCTCCCCGACCACGCAAGAAGGCTAGAAATGAAGAAGGATGCACCTACGAGGAGAAGATGCTCATGCTGGTGGACGACCTGCGGACGCAGCTCCAGACCCCGGTCAACAAGCAAATTTGCGACATCGCGTACGGAGCAATTCTGGTATGGCGGATGAGCTTGCAGTAAAACCCTGAAACTTGTTGAATGAGCATGGTTTGATGAGAAGCGAGATCCATTTGAGATCCATTCGAGGGTGCTTTCGGGAATGATAATACACTCTCGATTGAGCGATGAATTTGGTGCTTGATTGATTGATGTATTGATTGATTGGCTCCGTTAGTAGATTATCATTTATTAACCTAAGACCGTGTGACTGTCTCGTGCGAAAATGCCTCAAATAAGTTGTATCGGATCATATATCGTATATCCGTTTTTTGTATCGGATCATGTATCGTATATCCGTTTTTTGTATCGGATCATGTATCGGATACAAGTCAATTTTCGCACGAGCGTTGCACTACCCCTGAGCTAAATGAGCATGAAATGGATCGTCTAACGGCTCGTTATTCAACAGGGCCATCCGGATGTGGATCCCGGTCCGCGACTGGCGCAGCTGCTGTGGGACGCGCTCGAAACCACCGTCGGAGCTCCGGAGCGACCGGCCAACGTCCCGACGACCTACGAACTGCCGCCGCAAGACTGGGACCGCGTCTCCGAAGCCCACCTCACCGACAAGGAGAAGGACGGAATTGCACTTGAACGCCGGGAAATGGAGAAGTACCTCCTGAATACCCGGCCGAACTTGCGGAAGGCTCCTAATCGATATTTGTGACACCTCAATCGTATCTTCCTCAACATCAGTTGTAAATTTTAGCTTTGGTTGGTGCAGAGGTTTGGCATCTCATGTTCAAACAGAATTTATTGAAAGAGAACGTATATGTTTTTAGTATTTCGCCGTTTTCAGCGGTTGTGATGGTGCTGGTTTTAATGGTGCTGCTGATCGATCCCGCTGAAATCTCATCCCCCTAGTACTGTCTGTCGGTTCCCTGTTGTTAGCTCCCAGAATACGTCAGATTAACTTTCTGATTTTGTTGCTTCGATCTAATTACTATATACTCGTAGAATAAACTTTCGGAGAAACCGTGCCTCTCTTTCCGAGCAACCAATCCTTTCCGCAACCCAACAATAACCTCCTTTCACGGACCTTAATATGCTGCATTAGGCTGTTCCGGGATTCCGGGAGAAGAGCAAGAACCTATTCCCCGATCCCTAATGGCCGCTGACGTCACGTCCACACAAATGCAGGAAACTGTAAAAACGACCGACATTGATAGCCGCCGCAGCATTAAATTTCGTTAATTCTCTAATCATTCCTGTTCGTTCAAGCTGCATATGAAGCTAACGAGCTATAGGACTCCTTTTCATAGATTACAAATTTTATCTTTACCCTGTATAAGATATATGAGGAGACAGTACGGAAATTCATCCGTGTTCCATTCAAGTTTCCGTGTATAACTAGAATTGTTTTCAATCGGGTATTATGGGGTATAACCCTCTTGTTCAGTCATATCTTCCTAGACAAAGCTTTACTTCCCCACAAAAGGGCATGGGAGGTGATCAGATGAGATACTGGTACTAGTATGGCATTCTTGTACCGCATCCCTTCACTACCTTGAGAAAGCACACATCAAGCATGTCCAGTTCATTCCAATTCAATAAGATGATTCTATTAAATCATCAGTCAATGCTACAAAACTGAATTGTGAGTTACTCTTCAGAGTTCTCGGCCATTTGCAGCATATACTGTAACTCGCCGATCTGAAAGGAAGTTTCCATAGCGCGAGGCTATAATATACTATGGAACTCTACCATACTCCAGAAAGGGACTGAACACTAGCAATCCTTGACGAGTTTTGCAAGGTCCGAAAAAAAATTTCGAGGCCTTTTCCGGACTTTATTTGGGTCTTAATTTATTCCACATTTCGTGCTCTTAAACGTTCTATATTTGGCCGTATGACAAATGTTGTTTACACGCAGAAAGACCAAATTTGTGCCATTAGGACAAAATTGTACCATTTTAATCAAAATTAACGGAAAATGATTTGGAATATTAATGGCCAGAATTTTATGGCCCGTGCAATAGCTCCAACTGAAAAACGCCGAAATGGGAAAAATCAACAGCAGCAATAGCGATCATTCTCCTTCGCTGTCGGTAATAGAGCTAAACCTCCTTCCTGCCACCTGAAAAGAAAAATTCAGTTTTTCATTGAACTAGTTAGTGATTAGCAACATATTGAACAAATAAAAATCTCTTTCCGTTACAACAGGGTTTTGCATTTGGCATGTCGGCCGTTGAGAAAATGTGGCGCACAACGAACAGGGGTAGATTGATTGATTGAAAACACTTTTGGAGGTAAAACTTAATGTCAGTGCAAAACCTGCAGCAGTCAGTTAACCTGTAACCTGTACCTATAGTTTCATTCGATTTATTAGAACAAACTTAAAGGCTGAGAAACCAAACACTCACGCAACAGTGAAAGGAATTTATTACACTAAAGCAACTTAACTTCTCGCAGTATTCCAGCAAAATTCCATCAAAGCTGCGCAGACGAATAATGACATCCGGCTAAGACCAGCGAAAAAGAAACCACGTCGTTGAACGGCCTGTTCAAAACGGGAATCAGGATAAAAACCCATTCATGGCGAAACAATTCATTCCGTACTAGTATTTACCTGTTTTACTTGTGACGTCTTCTTCCGTACTAAAACATGAGAATAGCAGATCAAACGACACCACAAACTGTCGTAAATTTTTGGAAACCGTCGGCGTCTCACACCTGTGCATTGTGCAATGCACACTTTATGAATGCATCGCACACTGCGCGTTGCACAGGACCTTTTTAATTTAAATAAAATTCGGGGCACAAATTATGACCCTAAATTATTAAATTTGCGTCCTTCGCTGTAATAAAACATCGCAAATTTGTCCTACTGCCAAAATAGAGAGCAAAATAAATCCCCACCAGTATTAGGGAATACCATTGCGTTAAAGTCAACTTACTTTAACCACTTTTGCCACATTCATCATTCATCATGCACATCCGACCGCCAGATTCATGCTTGGGTCGCCGTTGCTGCCGTCCTTTGCTTCGGCGGATTCCACACCAACGGATGTCTGCTAGTGATGATTTTGAAGTCCCGGACTCTCCGCAATGGTGCCGGTATCTTCATCGCTCATCTACTTTCGTGTCCGTTCATCCTCCTGGCTACGGTAATGCAGGTGGAAATTCACGCCGTCTGGCTGGCGGCCAAGTCTCGAGCGAACGGTAAGGAGCCTGGCTCGCTGCGAAATCTGCGTGTTTCAACAGCCCGCCAGCATGGCCCTCTACTATCTGATTAATTTTGCGGAAGCTCTGCTGGCGGTCAATCGCCTCATTGGGTTGTACTACCCGACATAGTACCGAGTGATTAATCGCAGGAGTTTTCACGTGGTGGAACTTGCGGTCTGTTGGGTCTTGATGGTGGGTGTGACCGTGCCGCTCATGTTTGAGCAGGATTCCAAGTACGAAATGAGTCCTTTGGGGAATCGTGTGGTGACCTATGTCAATCCCAAAATTTGGATGGCTCTTGGCGCTGTATATTTACGTTCCGCTGATGATGACAATAGTGACCATTGTGTTGATTTCCATGTGGCTGAAGTCCAGTCGTTGTGCTGTTGTAGTGATTCCGCGTACAGCAAGAGAAGCAGGAACAGGAACAGGACGGAACCGAACACTGGAACTGGAACGGGAAGGAAAACAAGAACGGTGCCAGGAATGGAAACAGAAACAGGAACAGGGACGGGACCGGGAGCGGAAACGGAAATTGAGGCAGGAACAGGAATAAAAACGGAAACGGACACGCAAACTGAGATTGGAACAGGAGCAGGAGTAGGAGCGGGAACGGGAACGGGAAAGGGAACGCGATTGGGAAAAAGAACAAGCAGCGGGAACATAGGTGCACCTTCGAACCATGCTTTCAGATCCCAACGTAATGAAATCGACCACTAACGTAGACTTGCCGCTTTGAAGCCCTCCCCCCTCCCACCGTCTTCGTGGTCCGCTGTAACCGTTCCGTGAAAGACTACTAATCGATCCCACCAGAACAGAGAACCCTTGCCTATCCATTTGTTAGTTCATTCCACAAAATATTATTGTCATTTTGGTATACTCTGTTCCGGGCATTTTTGAAGCACGGATCTAATATTACTGGCAGAAAAACCTCATTAGACTGTACGTATATTGCCTGTACGTCCTATCCTCCGAACAGTTTTTCTCTCGCCTTCATTTTTTTTGTCTATCTTTTGTAAATCGAATAAAATTTCCGGAACCTGAAAATGTCAAAGTTAACAACCTTTCAGATCTTCGTCCTAACATGTTCCTTATCAAATGCTTGCTCTGTGAGTGGGTCTCCACCACTGTCGGTGACGGTCGTCGCTATTGGATCCTACCAGTACGTCACAGTCGTGCCAGCCATCGAAGCCGCCGTGGAGCTGGTCAACCGGCAGTACGCTCCCCAACTCCGGATGAATCTCAGCTTAGTTTTTCAACCGAAAATGCAGGAATGTACGGTCTTTGCCGACAACATTGCCGATTTAGCGGCCAAGACTTACTATGGGAATGAGAACGTTAAACCTTCAACGGCTAGTGACTTGAAGGTCTTTCTTGGACCCAGTACGTAACTGGACCTTGAAGGAAAGCAGACTAGTCTATAAGAGTTGACGTATAAAGGTTCAGCTTACTTATAAAAGTTCAGTTGACGTACAAATATAAAAGTTCTGATTGCTGTAATTTCAAATAATTGTGCAAATTTTATCTTTATTTATAAAACAATTAGGGGATTTTCGTATGAAGCTCCTGATTGCTGTAATTTCAAATTATTGTGCAAAATTTTATGTTTATTTATAAAACAATAAAGGCGTTTTCCTTTTAAGTTATTTACAAAACTTTATTTGAAATCTTTCACGTCGCATCGCACATATTTGAGCTACATTCAGAAATTAGCTTACGATCCTTCGAGTTATATTTTTGTTTTCGCAATTCAACAAATTCAAAAATGGCCACGTTAACCTGTTTTCAGCATGTGGGTCAGCAACGTTGAGCCTTGCTCCACTTTTGAGCGGTAAGACCAATAACGATTTGAATTATGCACAGCATATCACAATCAGAGACATTTAAGTTGTCTAGACATAAGAGTACTGCGTAGTTTGATTAACATTGCACTTTTGGAAAAATTTTCAGAGCTGAATGTGCTGTTCGTATCGACGTAAGTGGAAGCTAACTGTTCGTTTGAACGTTAATTTCCAAGTTCAGTTCTGGTCAGTCACAACGTTGCAAGACAATTTTTCGTACGCGACGCAGGAGAACCTGAGATTTTCATTGGGCGTTTTCCGCTCGGTTGTACACAACTCATTCTGCCTGACCTGTGTCTATTTGCGCGTACGGGCAAACGCACGAACGGAAGAATCACACTTTCCGCGTTTGCCCGTGCGCGCGAATCGAAACAGATGAGAGAGGACGAGTTGTGTGCAATCGAGCGGAAAACGCCCTTTGAAAGTCTTCGGTCCTTCTGCGTCTGGCATGAAAAAGTGTCTCGCAACGTGGTTACTGACCAGAATCGTACTAGTGTTGGAACGGACGGACGGATCAGCGACAAGACACTATTCCCTACGACCATCACCTGTGCACTCTCGCATCACACCGTGCTAGTGCAGGGTTTCCGAGCCCTGCTGCACCACTACCACTGGACGATTCTCTTCATGATCTGCGACGCGAACGGAGACGTGGCATACTTTCGTTCCATCTGCCAAAACTTCCAAATACCCAGAGCCCTTGGCGTGGGTGTACGTGTCAGTTCGATCACCTTCAACAGTGCTGCATCACAAACGGTGGACTTTGACGGCTTATTGAAACGAGCGGCAGCAGCTAGCAGAGGTATGGCTCTATCCCTCATTCAAAAATGTGATTTATCACAATGAAAATAACGCAAATAATAAAACAAACTGAATATTTGTATAGATAGATACAAGAACACATAATATATTGATATACAGTAACCTGCAACCAGAATAGTAAAATAATAAAACAGTCAACATTATTTTTTATATACGGATACAATAAAAACTTAATATTTTTATATACAGTAATTAAGGAGATTTGGATTTTTTTCAGTCATCTGGTTGGGCCTGAGTTTCTCTTTAACGAGGGAATTTATGGTAAGCGATATATTAACACACGTGTTGCATAAGCGTTTGTTTGTTGTCACGAGAAAACGTGTTGGTTGACGACGATATTTCCGGAACAGATCCATGCCCAACGGAGCAACATGACAACGAACGAGTATGTCTACTTCTGTTCCTGGCCGTATGTGGCGCCAAGTTATCAGGAAATACACTGGAGGACTGGTGACGGGCATGACGATGTATGCATCCAGATAGGCTGTCTTTGTTCTGTGTAGCAGGAACCCGATTTGTAATCCAATTTCAGGGACCAATCAATTAGGCTGATGGATCCATATAACTGTTTCCGACGGAGGGAAGTAAATATTCAGGGGAATACGGTTTTTATCTTTATTGGCACCATCGATACCGAAGACGAACCCCGGCCGTTGTGACGGCCATACATCAACTGAAAACAAATTCAATAAAAATAAGAAGAATAAGAAGAAAACCGTAAGGAGGGAAGCATAATGATTAAATGGTGAGCAGCACTATTTATAGGCTCGCCGGACAGTTAGAACAAGGCGAAAGTTAGCGGACAAGCGAGTGAGAAAGCGATACACGAAAGTCGCGCGGTCCGGCGGAGTGACCACTCACGAGTCTCACAAGGGGTTGGTGCGCGCTTCGCCGCCAGAGTGAACAAGTCTCACAATATCAATCGATAGCTATGACTTTAACCTACCTATTGATACCAAAAGCTAATCCGGAGCTTGCGAAACAAGATCACAATTTGCATGATTTATACGCCCCTCCTCCTTCAACAACTGAACAACTGATTATGCAAACCATGCCATTGATTGGTCGATTGTTTTGTTTTGTTTTGCTTATTAACCACTTCCTAATTTAAAACAATCGACCAATCAATGGCATGGTTTGCATAATCAGTTGTTCAGTTGTTGAAGGAGGAGGGGCGTATGAATCATGCAAATTGTGATCTTATTTCGCAAGCTCCGGATTAGCTTTTAGTATCAATAGGTAGGTTAAAGTCACAGCTATCGATCGATATTGCAAGACCTGTTCACTCGGACGGCGAAGCGCGCACCAACCCCTTGTTAAACTGTTATAATTAAGTTTAGATGCTAAATATTTCCCATCTGCGTTTGGGTAGGTCGTGAAGGAGGCGTTCCGGCAGCTCTTTGTCGTCACATTCGATCGCAATCGGAGTTTACCGCAGGACGATGCGGTGTTCGTAACAACACGCTCCGCAACGACCTACAACTACTCATACGGACCCGGTGAAATGGTACTGACGTCATTCTTTTCCCACGCATTTCCCATTTTTACCTGACTCTGGTGTATCTCTACCCAAATATTCAGATTAGCTCTCCTGTGATAGCGAGCTATGAAACCATTATCGTCTTAGCGAAAGTGAGTGGTGAGGTCGTTCGTTCGAGAAAATTTTTGATTGGAAGGATAATCCTGCAATTTCGGTTAAAAATTTCTCATATAATGAGACTTATCAAATCTGGATATTCTGTTGTTTTTTTCTTTTCTGGATGTACATTGCCACTGAATAGTGCAGCTCATAAGGGGTCGGAACGGAATTGGAAACTCCGACTGACCTGAAATTTATTCTTTAAATGTACGATAATAGATACTGATTTTATCATACAGTTTCATTTTGAATCGAGCTCCGGTTTGGCCGGCAGAAAATCGGAAGTTTAACCGGGGACATCAATGCGTTCTCATTCATTTTCATGATTGATAGATTGATTGATTGATTATTTTTGTGGAATTACAAAGTTTAAAGAAAAAATTCGTAACTTCCTTCGGGATTTCAAATTACTTCTTTAAAGATAACTGCGCAGAATTAAATAATCAATCAATCAACAGTGAAAATGAATGAGAACTCATTGATGTCTCTGGTTAAACTTCCCAATTTTTTGCCGGCCAAACCAGAGCTCGGTTCGAGATGAAACCTTTTGATAAAATCGGAACATATTATTGCATATTTAGAGAAACAATTTCAGGCCACTCAGAATTTCAAGTTTCGTTCCGGCCCCTTTCCCGGCTAAACAGAAGACCGTTTCTGAAAAGTTGGGACAGATTTTATTTCAGGTTTTATTCTTCTGCATAAACGTAATATTCTTTTATATTAAGTCGGAGAGCGGGCCAATTTTGGAAAAACTCTTGACATTCAAGCCATTTTTTGGAATATGTAAATTGCTCCTCTCCTAATCCTCTTAAAAGTATTACGCTTATGTCAGTCAATTGTGAATATTGAAAATTTAAATTGAAGATTAACTTAATAAGCTAATAAATTAAAAAAATTAACTTTTATTTTTTAAATTTAATTTAGTTGACTACTAATTTAAGAAAAATTAAATTTAAACGCTGGGTGCCAGAGTGCTGGTACTGATTCCAATTCGGCCAGGAAAAGAGGTGGCTGGAAGTTCAAATGTCGGATACAATAGACTTCCCCTGTACTTACAAGGGGCTCCCCCCACTCTGTGACCCAAAATCTCTTACTTCTACTGCATTTCAAAAATGCGTAAAAATGTGCTCTTGCTCTCTCCGTTGAGAAAAGTTCCCCGTTTCCAAAACTTGTATTTTAAAATAATAAAAAACTCTTCAGAGGTGGCACATAGAGGGCGCTACGTATGTTACCACAATTTATGTTGATTGATTGCTGAATTATGCTGTTTGACCGTATTCTAGCATAGGTAACAGATAGCAGCGTCACATCATGATAAAATGATA
>LRSR01012471.1:0-15821 GCA_001579985.1 Hypsibius dujardini | reverse complement strand
AGTCGCGAAACCAAGTCGACCCCGTTAGTGGCCGACTTCACACCGCTCACACCGTGTGCCCAAGCGGACGACGCAACAAGCCACAGGAATGCAACGACCACGGTGATGATAAAATCCTGCGAATCAAATGACCGACTCACTACTCTGCCGAATTCGATAACATACCAATCAATCAATCGAGACATCCCATCAGGGTAAGATTTCGCGCAAGCTAGTTGTTACCCCGGTAGAAACGCTGTCGCGTGACCGATACAGTTTGTCGAGAAAGATATAGAGCAGCAAGGCCGCCAGACAGTAGAGGAAGGTCAACACCCCGACAGCCACAAAGAACTCTGCCGAGGAAGCATAGGAGCCGCCGAGTACGATGGTAGCGCTGCTGGAATTACAGGCGTTGACGGAAACCGGCTCCTTCTCCAGACTGAAAGTAAAGGTCATTCGATGTTGGGTCAAATCTATTGGGAAGGTAAATTTTCAATGCTTCACTTACTTGAAGGGGTATTCAAAGTCATAGACAACGGTCTTCTCCTCAGTTTTGCCACTGACTACGCAATTATAGAGGACCTTCACGGCGGAGGAGAAGCTACTGGTCGTGCCGAACGCACAAATGCCGAAAATCTGAAATGAAAATATGGGCATAAACATAAAGTAAACATAAACATAACAGTGTATTCAAAGATACGGGAGATGTCCAGGAAACCCGGCAGAATAGGCGTGATAAGACATCGTGCAAGCTAGTGGCAGAGAGAAATGTACATGGCAGAAGTAGCAGCTAATAGGCCGGAAAGAATGAACCACGGTCGAACAAGGGACGGAGGACAGAAAGACGCAGAAAGAGGAAGCCAAACAAGCAGATGGCGCAAAACCGGTAACAGAGTCTTGTTGTTAGCAAAGAAGGCTAGAAATAGGGCAGTCTTACCAGCTCCAGGATCTTGATGAAGCCGCGAGGCTCTTTCCACACCCGCCCGTTGAATTCCATTCCAGTCTGCAATCAAATTACGGTTGTACCGACCACAAACCTTACACGTTGTATCGTTCGGGGCTAGCAAGGGGGGCGGGGGGGGGGTTCATCACCGCCGTACCCTGATGGCGTCCATTATCTGTGATGCTCCTTCTTCCTTTCGTCAGATCACTCTCTATTCACCAATCCCAAGAAGCTCCAACGCAGCCTACAACGACAGCGCAAATCAAACAGTCAGTTCTAGGAGGCCCGCAGTTGACATTGAACGGCGGCATGCGTGTAGCACTACAGACAGAACCACTATCATTCCCCGTTAGAGATTACGGGCATCAAACGAGATTACTTTCTCTATCGCACAGTCTCTCGAGTCTCAACACGGGAAATGTGTCACAACAAATCTCCCACGCCTGTCAACTAACGCATCTCTCTCCCACCCGGCTCGGTAGTAGTCGTCTGTAGATAGCTATAAACACAGTCGACTCTTTCACCGATCAATGCGAAATTACGGATAAATTAAACATTATCGATCGAGCGAAGATTCAATTCAAGGAGTGCGCTAAATTTTGGTTAAGCAGTCGCACGGGAACGCCACGATCAACAGAAGGAAGGCTTCAACTGAGGTTCTTCCGAGTGATTGTAGCGCCAAGCGAAAGCTTGGCCAGTTTTCGCGCGTTCTTCACCTAATTAAACCGGAAGCGAGGCGGCGATCATCTTTCCGTACGATGACTGATGACGAGTGACTGTTCACGTAGTGTCGAAGAATCCAAGCGAAACCACGCTGAACCGTGCATTTCTGGATGCAAATATAGCTTACATTCACGCCTCGCTCCACTGGGAATGATGACTGAGAAAGATGCAAACATCTGTGCGCGAGCATAATGTGTAGCCCAGACTCATCACACTATCGTACGGCGTCAACACAAAGCGTAGAGCCTCGAACAACTTTGGGGTAGAAAACCAGTGTTGTTGACTCTCACTCACTCACTCCAAACGCCTTTTGACTAATCCGGTTTACCCGAACGCCTTTCGAGGTGTGATCGAACGCCAGCGCTAAAGCCTCAACGTGTGTGAAACATCCATCCATCCAAACAAACTCTTTCATCTAACTGTATTCTTGCGTGGATCTAAATTCTAACCCGTAAAGCCAAGCTCCTAGCTTCAAGTAACTACATGCTCAATCACTGCGCATAAACGTCCGAACAAGCAATCAATCGAGGGGCAGACAAGCGATGCCGTAAAGTAATTAAAGTCAGCCAATCGATCAATCAATCAACTCCATGAGTGATCGATCAATCGATTCATCGCCGAAAAACGTTAGTCCTTATCCTCAGGGACTAGAAATCACCCACATCCTGACCTTATCTCGTCCTCCATTTCGCAAGCAAGTAAAACGTACCTCCAGTTAGGCAAATATCCTTTCCACGACCAGCTCGGGTATCCAAATTCGTCAGGAAATCGTACGACCACAAGGCAACCGCAAAGTGCAGAATTGTCAGAAGAAACTAAAGCGAAACAAATTCCGGGAACAATGTTAATGCAAAATTGCAAGATTTTCCCCTCCAACAGGGGAAATAGTCTATAAAGGACGATTCCCCAAAACGGCACCGACGCAGAGGAGCGGAAAGTTCGCGCTGTCAACAAAACGTCAACAACGTCCCCCAAACTCGCTATTTCCTTCCCGTGTCCCTTCTTACCCAAAAATCCCGATTGCCAAGGCGGCGATCTCGCTCTTCCTGGGGCACTACGCAAATCGAAGTCACAAAACGTTGCAATGGACAAGGGAAAACTCCGATTTAATATGAAAGCCTCCGCAAAAAGAAGTGCTGGAAAAACAACGTCACGCCTCCCTCCTCCCGGGCAAAATAAAAACTGCCCACCCCCTCAGTTAAATTTCAGACCCCCTGGCCCCTCATGACGAAGCCCCACCTTTCCGCTGTATAACCGGAGACGGATTGTTGGCCGGGACTCCGCGGGCTCCGGCGGCTCTCCGCTTTATTGCTGCATCAGAATTCAAAAAAATTCATCATCGAGCTCGTCACAAAAGCAAAACAAAACTTCATCCCGAATCTCATACGTTTTGTGAGTTTATTGGAATCGGCTTTTTAATTTCAATTGGTATTTTGGTTCTTCTTTGGAGGATTCGATTCCAGGAAGAGCAAAGGACGCTTGTCATTCTTTTATTCCATTAAACGTTCCTGCCAACTCTCCCTGCTAAAAAATGTTTATGACACGCTCGGAATATGATCGCGGAATCAACACCTACTCCCCCGAAGGTCGTCTGTTTCAGGTGGAGTACGCCATCGAAGCCATCAAGGTGAGAGAATTATCTTATGTGTCAGTTTTGCAGCATTCGTAACAAGTCTCAAAGACTTCAAATTCAACCATCGAAGACTTTTCAATCATTTCCCCTCTTACAGCTAGGCTCCACTGCCATTGGAATCCAGACTAAGGAAGGCTGCGTTTTGGCGGTGGAGAAGCGAATCACCTCGCCGTTGTTGGAACCCTCCAGTATCGAGAAGATTTGGAAGGTGGACGAACATATCGGTAGGGAGTTTTATTCTTTAGTCTTCCGTTGATTGGTTGATTACAATGCGTTGAAATCATTTATTTCGCCCACAACCCAATGAAATGATTGATGGATTGATAACTTTGTCTGCATTGCCGCTTGGTGATTTCAGTAGCATAGCATGTCTTGACTGTTTGTGACTGTTTAGGTTGTGCGGTGAGTGGATTGATCGCGGATGCTCGGACTTTGGTGGAGAAGGCCCGCGTGGAGGCGCTCAGCCATTGGTTCAGCTACAATGAGCGCATGAGCGTGGAGAGTGTCTCGCAGGCTGTGTCGAATTTGGCCATCGGCTACGGAACCACCCTTTCCCGGCCCTTTGGAGTTGCGATGTTGTTTGCCGGCATTGATCATCGCAAGCCGCAGCTGTGAGTTGTGTACTGTTTTGGCTGGGAGCTTACATCAGAAATCAATCAATCAATCAATCATTTTTACTCTACATTGAGACTTGTGCTCTCCACTTTGATAAACCAGTACTTTATTGGGGTGTTTCCTTAGGTGGCATATGGACCCCTCTGGTACTTTCATTCAGTTTGACGCAAAGGCTATCGGCTCGGGCTCGGAGGGCGCGCAGCAAAGTTTGCAGGAGGTTTATCATAAGGATTTCACCCTGAAAGAGGCCCTCAAGCATGCCGTCACGATTCTGAAGCAGGTGATGGAGGAGAAGATCAATTCGATCAACATCGAGGTAAAACTGCATTCTACAGCAACGCCTAGTCGGCTCACCCCCTTACGGCATGTAAACAGGCATGGCTTTTTATTTCTTCTCCAGATTGCGACGGTGACGCCTGAGAATATGTACCACCTGCTGACCCCGAAAGAAGTCGAGGAAGTTTTGACGTTGATTACGGAGAAATGATTGTACAGCTTGAAACGAGTCTTTTTTGCAAGGAACCTGTTTTTGATGGGGTTGAGACTTTTCTGCCAGTTCGAACAGGTGGTCCGTTCCCCACACGGACCTGTACATGGGAAGGGCATCTTTGCTGAACCTATGTTCTCTAATTATACAGCTTCTATCGAATAGAAAAAACCAAGCAAAACCGTTCCACTGTTCGAAATAGGGTAAATCTTTGACATGCGCAATGAACTTCAATAAATCCTGAAATCCGGTGGTCAGCTCACTTCCTCCACTGGGTTAGGGGGGGGGCGCATGTGCCCACCACCCCAAATGCCGCCCCGCCTCGTTACTCATGACTGATGAATTGATTGATTGATTCGGATGGATTGAGGGCAGACTGCGCATTGCTCTTTGAATTACTTTCAATTTCCAATGCTCGTACTAGCATCTCAATTTGTCCCCCGAAGCGTACTTGATCATTTTTAACTCGGTTTCCAGCGTGAATTTATTTTTTACTTCATCAGTCACAAATAATGGCGTTGAATATCGCGGACGTACCGCAATGGCTGATCAATAAACTGGGACCGTCAGAAAAGACATGGGTCGATGGCAGTATCGCTCCTTTTCTGACCAAGGACTTTCTGAAAGAGGTTCATGACTGCTTTCCCGACTTGCCGGCTGCTGTAAAAATCAAATTACTACTGTCCTTTCTTCATATCGTCCGACGGAATCTTGACACGGTAAGTCAAATCGGTCCTTTGGAGTGTGTCTACCGCGTTAGGCCATTTGATAGTGTGAGAAACAATGTAAAGTGGCCAGACTTGGCTGGGTAGGATGTTTTCACGAAACAGACCATGACTTCTCTTTCAGTTCCGGTCAAGCAAGGCATTTCTATACATAATCTAAGCATAGTTCAAATTCAAGTGTTGTTGTCAGGGTAATTAGCAAAATATGACGGCGAATGAGCGCTGGCCGAATCAGTCGCTGAATCTCTGGTTATTGGAATAGTTCAATCAACCCATCGATTTAATGATGTAGTATCGTAGTCGTAAAGATTCTAATCAAGTGATCGCTCCTCATGCGTCTTCCCAGATCTTGCAATCCCTAGCCCAGATGTCGTACTCTATTATCATATGGTCTCAGGTAATCGGAATCTAAATTGAAAAAATTGATGCTTTGCAGTTGAGGCCGGAACTGGAGTCGATCATCGAAATGGCCATCAATGACGAACAGGATCAATGGGTCAGTTTGACCGCGGAATTCCTCAAAACCTTCCCGGCGAAGGGTGAGTTCAACTTGAACGTCCTGGAGAATTCTGCCGTGTTCAATGAGATGCGGAACGACATCAAGAAGCATCTGAAGAAACTGGCGGACAAAAATAGTGAACTTCATTTCGTTCCTTACGAAGCGGAACTGGTAAGTAAGCAATAAGTAGCCGTATACCAACGTGGCGAAAACCTTGGGCTGACCGAGTTAAACCATTATACTCGTCAATGGAATGGCTGTTGTACCGAGCCGCGAGTTAAAGTGCTGAATTCGGTCAGCGCAAGAATTTTGTCACGTGTGTAGTTACGGTTTTCTGAGCCGTGTATGTTTTTGCTTTTTCTCCATCTGAGATTGCTATCTTGTCTCTTATAGATGAATCGGAAAGCTTTTGTGGCAACATTTGGGAACATCGCCCCACCTCAGAAACATTTCACGCTTAAACAGAAGCCGAAATCTGCAACGCTACGCGCTGAAGCTCTTGCCAAAGGTATGCGGATCCCGTTTGTATGTCTTAGCCGATTACAAAAGGCATACCATTCTTTACCTCACAGCATCCGATCCCTCCAAACCAAGGCTTCAACCTGGAAGTCTCGCTCCAACTCGACTTAAAGATGCTAGTCGTGCCGTGGACAGTAAGTCTCTCATACCGGGCTCTTCATGTTCTGTTTGTCTCTTTCCATTCCTGTATCCAGTTGTCTGTCTGTCTGTCTGTTTGTCTGTCTGTTTGTATGTCTGCCTGTCTGTCTGCCTGTCTGCCTGTCTGCCTGTCTGTCTGCCTGCCTGGCTGCCTGGCTGCCTGTCTGCCTGCCTGTCTGTCTGTCTGTCTGTTTGTATGGATGTCTGTATGTCTGTGGATCTATTTGTTTTGTCGGTTTGCTGTCTGTCGAACTGATCCGAACTGATCATAATATTAGTATTTTGATACGCCTTTTTTAATAGATACCGTCGTTTGTTGTAGACTCGTTTCAGATTACACCGGCTGCGAAACGCGCTTTAGCCGCCGGAGCGATGTCTCGCGTGCAAGCGGCTAAAGTGCAAGCCCTGGCAGTAAAAAGCCGTAGTGGTGTCAAGTTGCTGGACATCACAGAGCAACCACTCGGTCAGGAAGTCGGCAGCAAGCGACGTCGTAAACTGGTAGGGGTGCCGGTAAACGCCCCGGGAGAAAGCTCGAGGGACGATGACAACGCGGAAATACCCGGCCAGCTGGAGCGTCCGGACAGTCCGGATTTGGGCGAACAAGAGAAAAATACCGAGACGGCACCATCAGGTGACTTTTTTCCACATCTAGATATTGAATCATGTGCGCATGAGCATCTCGTGTCGGAAATGCCAACAATACCATGTGTCGCACGTACAGGCTCCCAGGACAGCGCTACACCGTTGCCGCATTCGCCCGAGATGCCGCCACCATTGCAACCGTACCAATCTGTCTTAGCTCCTGGTGAACCATCTTCTTCGTCGATCCCCTTTGCATCCACCTCCACCGGTAACGTTTCACCCGACCGCCCTCCTCAACAAACGGCGCCCCATTCGGCTCCCGGAGGGACCACTCAGATTGTTCAAGCCACTGCGGTCCCGTTGGCTGATCTGAAGAACATGAAACTCTCTGTACGTTGCTTCAACTTTTTCTCTTCACAGTTTGCATGTCTTCTGATTGAAAGTGTATTTTTTCTTTCCCTCTTGCAGAAGGAAATTCAAACAGCCATTGCTGAGACGTTTGCCAATGCCAATCGCGTCACTCGGCCGGAGAAGATTCTCATCATAAACTTTATTGCCGGTGTCCGGGGTACGTTGACTCAGGGGCGCCTGGTATGAATGATGACGACACTGATAATGGGCAATCTGTATTTCGCAGAGAATCCCTGTCCACATCTCGGACCCATCCTCACCATCCGTCTCAGCGAGCACCCAACGCAGACGACATTACCGGACGGGCGGGAAGTGGACACCCTCGTCGAGGAGTACTTCCATATGAACTTTGCAACAGGTGAATGGAAGCGACTGCGAAAGCACAAGCCACTCGTGAAAGATCCCGTCGTCACTCCTGCTCAGCAACCTAAGACGCTTTAGCTTAGGATAGCTGTGATCTGTTCAACTCCTACACTTTTGATAAACAGATCTGGAATTTCCAAGTTTGAAAAGGTCTTGGAAGGGGGCATTCCAATGCTGTCAATTCAGAATGCAAATAGCTCATCAAAAGCCGCACAAACGCGGGTGAAGGGAAATGGAAGCTAAAAAAATGGAAGAGCCGCAAAACGGGCAGGTGTTTTTTTGCTGCCACTGCGACTCATATTCCCAAGAAGGCGATGCAGTAGCGGCGGACGACTTCAACAATCCACGCGAGTGTTGCCATGACTAGCGAGTCATGCGTGGCGGCAGCGTTCGCTACCTTCTCAGTCGACACAGTGGAGGATTCTGGATTGGGGAATGTGGCGGCGGGAACTACCGGCTTGGGAAACTTCGCCGGGTTAGTCAGATGTCGCCACGGTTCCGGCATGTTTTCCACGAAGGTGCAGCCCCACCCGCCGCCGCAGCCCTCAGGTCCGTTACTGTTGCTCAACGTCATGGTGTGCTTCAACGCGAAGAAACTCAGCGAGCCGATACCGCTCCGCATGGCTCGGGCCTGAAGACGGACATCATTCGTGACCAGCCATACGTTTCGAGAGTACAAGGCTTTGGCTTGGTAACAGCTGAGGAGGACCAACTAAAAACGAGAAAAAGAAGAGATGGTGTGATCGTGATTCAGAGATAGTGAACTGCAACAAAATTAAGCAGCTAGTGCTAAATGCTCGAATAGTCTGTCTGTCAGTCTGTCTGTCTGTCTGTCTGTCTGTCTGTCTGTCTGCTTGCCTGCTTGGTACAGTATGTATTTTGTAACTTGCGGCAATCAACTACGCCCTGTTGCATTACGATCGGCCAATAGATCAATCAACCCAATCATTACCGCAATTATTCAAAATATTTTTATCCGGCTATATGTATTGAACTTTTCCGATATGATCTGGAAAAACGTATGCCTAATAATCGGTTCAAAATAAAGCCTCTTTAAGCTCTGTCCTTCAATCCATCAGGCAAACTGCCGGTTCAGACGCAAAGGGCAACAAGAAAACAACTCAAACAAGAAGGTACTCAATCAACCACTCAGCAGCATTGAGTAAATCATAATCAAGCAATGAGTCAATCAATCGGTCAATCAATTGAAGAAGGTAATATTCAACTGGTCACTTCACTCGCAAACCTCATCTTTATCATCCGGCTGCGTCCGCAGCAGATTGGCCTCATGATGCTCCATCTGATTCTGGTACAGCACACACGTTTCAGCTTCCAGCGTCACATAGTCCAGATAGTCAAGCGCAGCCGCAGCCTGTCCTGCAACGGTCTTCTCCGGTTGCCATGTTTTGCTTAAATCGCGGTTGGAGATCCCCACCAATTCCGAGCGCACAATCCACGGTATCCACGCCACTGCTGCCGGTAAGGTACCGAAATCTCCCTGGCTAAAGTCCTTCAGTATGCCGATGGCCGTGCGGGAGTCGCTGGTGGCATTGTCGAGCCGGCAATGCGCAGGAGCGAGGAAGATGTTTGTGTCGAAGACCAAAAACAGCGGATTCCTATCCATTTAATTGGCTCTAAACGGTTTCAAATATGTCTTCCAACTCGATTTAAAAATCTTTGAAAATATTATTACTGGTCGCGAGAGGATATATGGCGATTCGCAATGCGCCGATGGCAATACAGAATAAAAATAAATGCGACTTGCTTTGTTCTGTGTATTCTGAAATCTGAATTCTTAATTAACGCTGAACTCAAACTCACTTACGTTTGATTGATTGATGTTTAGATTCGGACATTCATTGACCAAATCACCTGCAGGGGGCATTACAGGCGGCTAGATGTCCGAAATTGCCTCCGAAAATGATGCTGTCCAGTGTCGAGTTTAGAGAATTCTTCAGTCTCAATCTGATATTTATATGAAATTCTTTATATACTGTCAAAACAAATTGTAGGATGAGACAAATGCGATTCAAATACCACGACCGAAAGTTAGGCCCGAAAGCGGCTCTTTCACAGCATGATGCTTGTAATCAGCCATAGATTGATTGATTTAAGACACTAGACGAGAACTTCACATGTTAGATGACCAACGACTCCCTCACTTGCGGAGGGCACTATTAGCGAATGACAATTCTCCATGAAGCTTTGCAGTCTCTACAACTACAAACGGCTTGCTTGAAATGTCCGCCTTTCGTTTTACTTACTTGCTAGTACCATTCTATCTCGACATTGTATGCACAGTACTAGGTACGAGTACTGTGCAGAGGCAGTGTCCAGTACTAGGTACTGTGCAGAGGCAGTGTCCAGTACTAAGTACTGTACGAGGCAGTGTCCAGTAGAGCCATGCAGAAGTGCAGTTCTGTAGTACCCAAACCCTATTCCAGTTTTATAATTGCACAAAGGATTTGTTTATGTTGTTATAACTATAACGTTCGCAGAACTTTTTCATATATATCCGCGCACGGAACAATAGCCAAAAATTATGCTGTCAGTTCGAAAAGGCGCGCTCTCCATCGTGCACGTACGCATTGAGAAGAGAACACAAACAAAACGGAACTGCACAAACCTTTTTCCCGCTCCACGCACTGAATAGATGTTTTCCCGCGCTCGCCGGCCCACTGCTGACACGACAGTTATGGTCAAGCAACAGGTGCAGTTTCTGCCTTGTACCTCACTGCAAATCTCGCCCTCCCTGACAGTTCTCAATACATTGAATAGGAAAGTTCCCGCACACTATATACTTGCACTACCGCCGCAGCAGCACAACAAAGATTATCTTTCACTACATATATTCTATATAAATACGAACAGCAATGACACATCACTTCCGGTTTTCGTAAAACATTCTAATTTCTCCACGTTTTTTTTTCTCCAAATTTTTTTTTCATCGAGACATCATCCAACATGTCGGCACTATCCGTATGCGTCGCGATCCTTGCAGGACTCTACTGCGTCACCGGCACGCTCGCCCAACAGCACCCTCCATCAGACCCGACCCACGGTCCCGCCACGATGATGGTACGCAACAACATTGCCCAAGCTCCCATGACCGCATCATCATCCGGTACTGTGACTGCTGCTGTCCAGCCTTCGATCGGCGTATCCGGCAGTGCTCAGTCTTCATCCAGTTCCGGTAGACTGACAGCGACCTCCTCCTCCTCCGACGGGAGCCACCCCGAAATGGGCGACCCCGAACCCGATCAGGAGCTCAATAATCCCGACACCTTAACGACCAATCAAGACTCTGCCAATCAATATCAAGACTTCTCCTTCAATCAGTTCCAACCGTCGCCGTATGCGGCGCAGTATTCGCAGGGCCTGCAGAACATGCTGGGCCAGATGGCCATCAGTCCGTGGAACGGCGGCCAACAGGCTCAGTACACCCCCTACCCCACATTCTACTCTGGACAGAATCGTTTTGGGGGAATGTCCGGCGGAATGTCCGGCGGAATGTCAGGCGGAATGACCGGCGGAATGTCCGGTGGAATGAGCGACTACCCCGGAATGGGCATGGGTACTTCCGGCTACCCGGGGATGGTCATGGGTTCGATGCCGCAGCCGGTGAGTCCGCCGATGGGTGAGTCCTTCCAGCTGCTGGCGATGCAGATCTTCCCCGACCCGCCCACGACCAAGGCCTTGGCGGTGCTGAGCACTCCGGCCAATTCGGCGATCCGTGGGATGGTGATGTTTACCCAGGCGATGGACGACGGAGGGATGAACATCACCGGCAACCTCACCGGTCTGCAGCCGAACACCAACCACGGATTCCACATTCACGAGGTTGGTACTTCTTCTTGCCTTGCAAGTATAACATCTCGTTAGTCACTCAGCATGTTCAGACTTCTATAGCTATTAGGAGTGGCAAAACTAGGTTAAAATAAAAAACTAAATAAAAAACTTGAATTCAAGCTCAACTAAAGCTTTGGCAGCTAATTGTTTGACTTGAGTTGTATTTAGTTGATTTTAGAAAAAAACCTAAGATAAATCTTTTGTAACAAATTTTTTTAACAAATTTTCATTTTATTCTACATATTTCATTATTTGTCTCGTGTGGTTGTGTATAGTTTGGTGACCTCTCGAATGGCTGCCTCAGCGTAGGCGGCCATTTCAACCCGGACAACATGACCCACGGTGCGAAGGATGCCGCCGTGAGACATACTGGCGATCTCGGAAATATCATGTCTGATAGTAAGTTTTTTAACAAAACAATATCGACGACTAGGAATACAGTAAGCGACAGAATTTAATCTAATGGAGGGTCCCGGAAATGAGCAAAAGGGGCGGGGCGGGGCGGGGGCTGGGTAGGAGTCGAGCTCCCCTGATTGATTGGTTGATTGTTTAAGTATTATTCATGTCCCGCTGGTTGATTAGTTGATTGTTCAAATATTATGCCTGTCCCGCTTGTTGCTTGGTTGATTGTTCAAGTATTACCCCTGTCCCGCCCCGTTTGCCCATTTCCGGGATCCTCCATTAGATTAAATTCTGGCGCTAACTGTAGCAGATGATAATGACCCGATGTTGTTGTTTAATACGGATTGAGATCGTGCGGGGGGGGGACAAGACGTCACTTATTACCCTAACTTTACTCTTGCAGAAAATGGGATGATTTTTCTCAATTTCACCGACAGCGAAGTGCAGTTGGGAGGACGCTACAACGTCGTGGGCCGTGCCATTGTCGTGCATGAAAAGCCGGGTATGTTGTTACAGCTGCCTGCAGGTCATTTGCAAAGTATTGATTTTGCTTGATTTCGTGAAACAATACTGCACGGCTTTTCCCATGTTTACACCAGATGAAGGGAAATATAGCAGGATAAAGTGACAGAAAAACGGAAAACACAACAATCAATCAACCAATCAATCTATAGAATTCCAATCCTTTTCTGACATTCAAAGCTAACTTTGGTTGCTTTTCTCTCTTGATTGGTTGATTGACTGCTGTGGTTTTCTTTATTTCTTACCTGGTTATGCTGCTTTATCTCCCTTCGTCTAGTGTAAAAAAACCTTAGAAGTCATAAATGATTAATTCAGATAGCCTTAAGTCAGTTTTCAGTCCGGGAAGAATAGCAAACTAGAGTTTTTCCGTAACGTGAGAAAAGCCAAGCAGTCTTGTTTCACGGAATCAAGTAAAATCAAAAATTTGCAAGTAACCTGCAAGCAACTGTAGCTTGTTACCATGTCCCAGGCAATATAGTCCAAACCTAAAAACATCGAACCCGAAATTAAACAGAACTTAAAAAAATAATTACAGGTGGTCTGAACTGAACTGAACTGAATCTAAATTAACCTGGAATTCACTTGAAAAAAAAACACTGTTGGAGCTGAAATCTATTGCTCCAGTAATTTGCTAACAAAGTACCCACAACTACAATTGCGAGTATAGATAAAGTCAAGGGTTGGTTCTTCTGTTCCAGATGACCTGGGAAAAGGCAACGCAGCCGACAGCTTGACCACCGGGAACGCCGGCGGTCGACTTGCCTGCGGAGTAATCGGTCTCGTTGCGGTCAACTAATAACAACTCGCGACTATATTGTAACATGTATCTGGGTGACGGGGCGGAGCTAGCGCACTCCATTCTTTTCCTACATGAATTTGCATGCACAAACAAAATACCAGTGACCAGTGGCAATTCAGCATAAACCGCTAATCTTCAAGGCGCACCGGCCATCCCTTCCATGTGTTCCGATGGCATATATATAAGTGAATAAATAAACACAAATAAATAAATAAGCAGGAAAACAGTTCCGACGACCGTGGAAAGCGCCACAGCTGTGGGTGGTGGAACGCGGGATTTAGCGGAAATGCTCGGGACCGCAGGAGCTTCCCCAGTTGCTGAGAACACACACACACGTGCGCACAGACACATACACACACACACGCGCGCGCGCACACATACACACACACACGCGCGCGCGCGCACACACATACACAGCAGCTGCTGGGGAAGATAAACAAATGGCGCGCGCCGGCACACACGGCGCGCGTCGTTTGGTCAGTTTATAGATGGACTGTGTATACCTCGTGCTGTGTGAACAGTTCATTAACAGTGAGACTCCTCCAACTGGGGCACACCGCGCCGCCGTGCTGCTAATGAAAGAATAGCTACATTTGGATGTGTGTGTCCTTACGGCGACTTACATAATCTTCCCGCACACTAAACGAGACTGCAAATTCATTTACTGTCAACATAAAGGCGCCATTCAGACATCCCACTTGAATGGGCGTCCTCTGTGTGTGTCTGTGTCTCCTGGTCTCGTCTAGGAGGGGAGTTAAAAGTCAGGAGAGGGTTTCCTCGAAGTCGAGGGGCTATCCAGGGAATCTCTGTTGTACTTTCGGCGCCAAGATCAGCTGCGGCGCGCGCGTCGTCGACTGCCCAACCGACGCTCCATCATGCCCCAAATACATGTGCCTGTATAACTGTATACTGCGTGCAGATGCATATAAACGAATCTACCAAAATATTGCCAACTGCTCAGCCCAATAGCCGGGTTTATCAGACAGGCCGATCGCTTTTTCCAGAAACTCCACGCTCTCCCTTCCTTTACTCAGGCATCGGGGGGTGAATTTTTCGATATTAATCGCTGTGTGTAAATACCTGAAAAAGTTGTGCGGAAGGAGCCATCGGAGATCGGATACCGCGAATTGCTACTTCTGTTTGAGCCTGTATCTCCCCACCGGATCTTCTTCTTATACCCTTATATCCCCGGTCAATTTTGGAGAATTCTACCCCGCAGTCAGTCACTTCACTCGTGTTCCGTTTCATTTTACCGCGTTTTACTTATTCCTAACGTTGACTTCTACCGTTGATTGTTTGATCACCCTACCCGTTACTGTAACTAACAGACATGGCAGTTTCCACCGTTGTCTTCCTCGGAGGGCTGTTTTTTATTACAATTTTCGGTTCGTCCGCGTCCCCGGTACCGATGGACAACTGCCGATACAACCTCATCGGCAACATGGAAGGCACACGCGGCTGCGAGGTCGTCCACCACGACGCCTACATCGCCATCTACTGCGACGGCAAGCTGTCGTCCAGCGTGCGGAAAATCCTCGCCAAATACACACAATACGGCTGCCGGCAGCCCATCTACCTCCGTCTGGAGCATCCACGATTCCCCATCACGCCGGCACTTTTCCACGGCGTCCAGTCACGGCTCTATCGGCTCGAACTGTGGAGTCTGCAGTCAGACATCAAACTCGCCCAAGCATTCCGCGGTCTCCCCGCCCTGGAGACCTTGACGCTGCAGTTCAACAAGACGCCCCGCAATCAGACGCTGGTGTTGAGACAGGATCTGTTTGGCGGGCTGGAGGCGCTGCAACTCCTCCGGCTGTACACGGAGGCGGTGCCGGTGCGGCTGGCCAGCGGGGCCTTCGAGCCGCTGCGGGGTCTCCGTTGCCTGTACTTCTCCGGGGAGAATGTGGAGTGCGGCTGCGGGTTTGATGAGTTCACCAGGTGGAAGGCCGGACGGGAGGGACGGATGCTGGGGGAGATGCCGGATCGGTATATCCCGGGGACCGTTAATCAGTGCTCAAGCACGCTGCAGTGCCGCATTAAGGGAAAGAGTTCCGCTCAGCGGAACGACGAATGCCCATAAAAAGGGAGTGGAAAGATTATTTGTGTTTTTTTGTACTTTATTTTTCACTATCGGGCGATGAAAGGTGACGAGACGACACACCCACCGGGAGCGTGGGAAGAGTCGCGGGAGTATGTGTTTTCCGGTGACAGGTTTTTGTACATAAAAGGAGAGTGGATTTATTTACACTGTTTTTGTTTATTTTTTAATTCGATATTTTGCCCCGACTATTTTTTGGGTGAGGTTCAGTAGGATTTTTCAAGAAATCTCGGCGAGGTGTTACACTGTCGAAGAGATGCCGATGTAGAAAAAATAATGAAAAAGTTGGCCGAAGGTTTTGTACTCAAAATTCCAGGCGGGGCAGCACATGCGGAACAGCGGGAGTCGAAAATGCGGTTGTGTGAAGGATATGGAGAGTAGTTCTCCGCCCGGTCGAAGTACTTTGGAAATCTGCAACAGAAGTTTGTTAAAATTAGACTGGAGCCGTCTACCACTTGCCTGCGGGTCTGTCTGTCTGTCTGTCTGTCTGTCTGTCTGTCTGTCTGTCTGTCTGTCTGTCTGTCTGTCTGTCTG
>LRSR01012470.1:0-22664 GCA_001579985.1 Hypsibius dujardini | reverse complement strand
ACAAGTTTGTTTAGCGGCGCTAATAGAAAGGAGATGACTG
Source organism: Hypsibius dujardini (assembly GCA_001579985.1). Taxonomy (NCBI): domain Eukaryota; kingdom Metazoa; phylum Tardigrada; class Eutardigrada; order Parachela; family Hypsibiidae; genus Hypsibius; species Hypsibius dujardini. The sequence goes on along the minus strand of LRSR01012470.1, from coordinate 22,624 downwards.
AATGGCGGCATGAAGCGAGTGAATGGGATGGCAGGGGAACGATCGAGTCGAGAGGAAAGGAAGAGAAGAGAGTCCCCGCTTTTATTGTCCTATCCTTTCTATGTTTTTGTGGGTCCGCTCATTCTGCTGCTTCCTTCCTCCCTCACTTCCTTCCTTCCGGTGGATGGATGCATGTACAGTTAGTATAGTATACATGTTTTTGTGTTGAGGTCGGCTTTTTGCAAGCTCCTCAAAGTGAGAGCGGGAAGGAGGGACGACAAGTCAAGAAGCATAGATGGATTTGCTTATACTTTGTTTTGTTAACAAGGAGAGAGTGGGAGGAAAGTAAGATTGCATGCCTGAGACAGATTATTTCTCCATCATACAGTAAGTCCTAGTCTTTCTGTCTGCGTAAAGGAGCATGCACACCCTTCCTTCTGTACAGCAACTGTTAACGTTTCCAATCCTACGGCTCCTTCCGTTCTCTATATGCTAATCAACTTTCTTGGATGTGTTATGTATACGTGATGCCCTTATCATTCATACATCATTTATCACTGTGATCCTCTCTCTCTGTCGCTGTTTACGTTAAAGCCCGTCCATCGATAGGATGCTGCATACTTTTTTAGCTGGGAACGGTAAGTGTTGCTTCCGGCTGCTCTTTTCTCATCATCTCTCGCCCTCGCTCAAACTCAAATCGGCTGGCCGCACTCAAATGCTTAACTGCACAAAAAGTGAATGTAAAAAGTATTGATTGGAGTTAAAGCGTGTTTCGAATAAGTGCACATATGCATAGGACAATTATTTCATTATTACAGAAAATTCACCTTTCCGAAGCTTAATCCGACCCTTAAACTCTAGCATTGTCAATTATGTTAATTAGATGGCATTGATAATATGAAATGTGATAGCAGTGAAAGCTTGAGTGATCCGTGTTACTTCCGGCTCGGAGACCCTAAACAACTTGAGTGTGCTATATGCTTGCTCCGGGTGCGTTGGACGCCCATTTGTCACAAAAATAATACGATTTATTGCTGCTTGGGTTTATTGGAATTTTAGAGGTCTAACTGATTGACGAGACGTCAAGGTATGACGAAAATAGATATCTGCAGAATTTGTCATGTTTAACCGCGGGCAAAAGGCAGGTAAAACAGTTAGCCTTCTTTCTGAATGCATGCTGCTGGTCATTGCTAATGTGGTGCAAGAAAAATATTGATCCCGAAACAGCTGCATAAGCACCCCCTCCAAAGTATGTGTGGATGATGATGGGGAAAGAGCTCTATATTGTATGGGTATAAGGAGTTATTGGGTGTATGGCTAAGTTAGAGAGTTGCGTTGCGGTGGTGCATGAAGCGGAGAAATTAAACGGCGGACTCTTGCTCACTCTCACTCGCGGCGGCGCGGCTCTCTTCTCCTTCTCTTTCCTTTCTTTTTCACGCCCGGCAGTTATATTTTTTTATGAGGCTCCCGTGCCTAATCCCGATTATTCATCTGATATGCCACACGCGCCCCTATACTGTAGAGTACTGTACGAGTGAGCGAGTGTCGATTTAATGTGGCGCCCTTTGCCGCCTTTTATGCCCGGCTAAGCCACAACACAAACACGCATCCGATTATCCTACCAGACAAACGGCTTCACAATTCCTCCTGATGAATTTTTTTGTTTTATATTCTACTCATGTTAAGAGAATTTTGTTGCCACTGAACAAATTTTGGGTACTTAATTAGTGATTGACTCGGTTCGGTTTCAACAGGAGTCTGATTACCCTATGAGGAGATGAGCTTGGTGACAAGATGCTCTGGCCAGGAAGACTCCTACTCCTACTACATGTACAGCCATGCTCATCATCCTCATCCCGGTGGGGTTTCCTGTTCAATTTCCTGCTACTCTTGTGCCTAATCAGCGTAACCAGGAGTTCATCAGCTGAGGAACTGCTTCTACGCTCGCTCCGTTCTTCTTCTCCGAGGGAGCGGCAGGAGGAGGAAGGCCAGTCAAGCCTGACTAAACCGCGACAGCAAACGGACAAGCGAAGTGCCGCTAACTGGGAGACTGTGCGCACTATTACCGGGGACTTTGTTAACATTACATGGGTAAATATAGAATGATTGCTTGTAAAATGTTCCTTTTTTATTTGATTGTCCTTTTTACAGCCAGTCAAGCGGGCCGCCACCGTAGACGGTCAGATTGTTTTGGGCGGTTTGATGATGGTAAGTCCTGTATACATAAGGGTCACCATTCAATACTCCGTGTTAATATAAACATGGATTATTGATTTTAATGAATAGACGTATCAGTAATGTTTTGAATTATCATAACAAGTAATAATATCTTTGTTTGGTTGTTGGTAGGTGCATGAGCGGGAGGAGAAGTCCACCTGCGGCCGAATAATGCGCCAAGGTGGGATTCAAGCAATGGAGGTGATGCTATACACAATCGATCAGGTGAACCAGCATTTCAACATGACGGATCTCCTGCCCGGGATCCAGCTGGGCGCTTATGTTTTGGATGATTGTGACAAGGATACCTACGGACTGGAGATGGCAGTCGACTTTATCAAAGGTACACTCTAAGTAGACCGTAATAATACACTAGTAAAGAATCCTTTGCAAGGCAATATAGATGATAAAAATGAAGACCCTGTAAATGAGATTAGTGTCCCTCAATTAACTCCCTTTGGCGTGCTGTCTCTTTGAGGGGACCATTCATTGCGGTACTGCGTGGACACTATAGCGATCTGACGTTCCTCCTTGCAGTACTAGTCTCTTCAGGTCATGATCAGACTCTTACACTTTAGCTTTAGTATAAAGTACTAAGTAGCAAAAAAAAATGTAGTGAATGTAAAAAAGAAAATCGGTGTTGCATTTATTTGGTCGGTACATGTATTATATTTGATGAAAAAAAGAAGAAAGTGCGGACGATTTTGTTTGAGCGATAGTTGCCTGCACGTAGTACTACTGTCGTATCCACTTGATATGAAATGGTTGAATAGGGCTCTCCCAGTGGTGTCGTTAGGAGTGAAATTGTATACGAGATAGTGAGGGGAAGTTATTGTAGCAAGAAAATAAAGTCAGCTTAAGCCATCAGATCAAACCCGATCATTTCGTTTTAAAGTCATTAATGTGGTATACTTAAACGTCCTTGGTTTTAGCTGTCGTTATTGATCCTCGAGCTGTATGAGATGAAGCATTGTTTGTGCTTGTGTCATTAGAATGTGTAAGCATTTGTGGAAGACTTAACGCAACGCTCCTTCTAAAATTCTGCAAACGGCATATGCTCATCTCATTACTACTGTAGTAACTTAACTTAAATTGTAATCGAGCACTACACAAGAAAATATTTATGATTGCGCGTTGTGAATAGCAAAATTTAGCATTAATTTTTGTGGCAAGGTTCAGTGGCCCTATTACTCGTAGTATAAAGAGGGAAGTCAAGACGCATGTTGTCCGTCCTCGTGGGAGAACAAGTCAAAAATGTTACTCAGTGGGCCTGTCAAAAAGGACAAGAGGAAGAGTTTTATATCACATATAGAGAAGAAGGGAGGGAGGAAGCAAGTAAGAAGCCTTTGTTGGTGTCTCGTAAATTATCGTAAGTACTTTTGCGCGCCATCGATTAGGGCGCCCGCGAACAGAGACCAGGAGGGACCAACATATTGGCCAAAGAAAGGGTGCAGAGGGAGTAAATAAAGTGCCCTTAATTCCTAATAAGATCCATTACGCTGTCCAGTGAAGCAAAAAACATTGATTTTCCCGCATCATCAACTCCCTCACTTTCTCTCACGAATAAAAAGTAGCCAGCTTTTCCTCTTCTCTCCTTTCCCTTACCATCGTTTCATTGACTTGCGGCTGCAAGAAGCGTACGCGTATTTTCAGCGGATCGAATAGCAATAGCATTCATAACTTAGTTTAATATTAAAACGGTCCCGTCGATTACGTATTGGTATCGTCATTTTGATTAGTTTACCGGGATGAGAGAGGGGGAGTTGGTTTTAATTCCCGCTAAACTCTCTCAACCGGAAAAGGCCGCAACGACGACAGTCCCTATATAATGAGGTGACAAGAGAGTCTACTTCTCTCCCTTGAGGGATGAAATGTCAGGCCAAACAACGAGAGAAGCTTCACTTTTCGACAGTTTCAATTTCATTAATCGATGAATGAATGAATCAGACTAGAATTTCCTAACTGCCAGTCGGGAACGGGAACAGGACAGAGACAAGTCAAATCCGGTTTTGGCACAATTACTATTATTATTACTAACTAAATAATTCATAAATGCCAATAGGCATCAAGATTATTTAGTTATGACTTTGTTGTGTTGTAGGCTCAATTTCGACTCTTGATGGGGAATACAAGTGCCCTGATGGGTCGACCCCGGTTGTGCCTTACAAGGTCATTCCCGGTGTAGTAGGAGCAGCAAGTAGTGTCACTTCTATTCAAGTGGCCAACCTTCTGCGTCTCTTCAAAATCCCACAGGTATTGTAATAAAAAGCCGACATGAAACGGTTATAACCGAAATCTTTTTATAATGTTTTCAATGAAAATAATTTCAGATTAGTTTTTTCTCTACGAGCTCCGAGCTGAGTAACAAAGATCGCTTTGAGTACTTCTCGAGGACTGTACCTTCGGACGCTAATCAAACTCGCGCAATGGTTGATTTGGTGAAACTCCTCAATTGGACTTATATCTCCATCGTGTATGAAGAGTCTGCGTACGGGATTCAAGTAATATACCGGTTTCTCTAATAACGCACAGACGACAATAAAAAAGGTCACATTTAAAAACGAACCCTCCTTTCTCTTTTTTTAGGCATTTGCAACCCTGCAAATGTTACTAGAGGAAAGTAAAATCTGCATTGCCATGCGTGAAAAACTGCCGAAAGACTCTGGCAAAGCCGGGGAACGCCATTATGACGAACTGGTAGACCGATTAAAGCTCAAACCCCAAGCCAAAGGTACAAGCAGACAGACAGACCTTATTAAGTCCTCTCTGGCATCCGTGCTGACATGTTCGCCTCGGACGCCAGCAATAAATGTCGACAGTTTGTTTTGCAAGCAGGCGTCATCGTTTACGGATCAGACCAAGAAGTGGCTGAATTGATGCGATCCATCCGACGGCGTAATGCAACGGGAATGTTCACCTGGATTGGTTCAGACGGTTGGTCCGCTCGCACGGCTGTCTCGGAGAATAATGAACTTCAAGTGGAGGGCACTTTATCCTTTCAACCCCTTTCCCACCCGGTGGCTGATTTCGAAACCTATTTCCGGTCCTTGACCGTCGCCAACAATCAGCGGAACCCTTGGTTTGTGGAGGTTAGTAAACAAGTACTATACCGTACATTCTACAGACTTTAACTCGAAAGGTCCTTCAAACAACATATACAACATGTCAGTTATGGCCGCCTTTTTTATATTGTATTCTTCTAGTACTGGGAAGATATGTTCCAATGCAAGTACTTTAACTCTACCCTGACGCCATGTAAGTTTGAGAAACACAGGTTGTGATTTCCGTTCAATTGAAAGGGATTAAGAGGGAGAGGGAGAGCAAGTCAGATTCCGTTGCCTTAGTCCTTGACGTTTAATGTGTTTGTACTGGTACTGCAGACAACGTCAAATGGGAGGAGGAGTGCACGGGGGAGGAGACGTACGACAAGTCGGGACCGTTTGCCCTTGAAATGGAGGGGCAATTGCAGTTTGTCAGCGATGCTGTGTTAGCTTTCGTGCACGCTCTCCGTCTCATGCACCGTGATAAATGTGCAGGCCTACCAGGATTGTGTGAGGAGATGAATCCAAATGATGGCGCCGAGCTGCTGAGATATTTACGCAAGGTCAAGTTTGTGGGTGAGTGAGTGTGATGACAGAGTTAAGAGAAGAGACATGACGCAGGCGCCTCTTCTAAATGGCTTGCGAATGTACATATGTTTTATTAGGTTTAACCGGGGATGAGTTTGAATTTGATCATTTGGGAGATGGGCCAGCACGCTACAACGTTGTCCACTTTAAAAAGACCAGCATTATGCCTCCTCGTTGGGAATGGGTAAATTGCTTTGTATTGTATTGTTAATTTGGATGACCCTTTTATCGATAGCTTATACAGGTCAATGTCGGTCAATACAACAAGTCGGGCCTGATGCTGGACTGGTCACAAATCCGATTCAACGACCGGGAAACCGGCTACTCAGACCGAGTCCCGGAATCAGAGTGTGCTAGACCTTGCGGTGCCGGACAAGCCAAGAGCATCATGCCTGACGAAAAGTGCTGCTGGACATGCATGGTTAGTAGGACTAATATGGCATAGTAGTAATACAGTAATGTAGATAGTATAACAAAATACTGTTCAATATACTTACGTGACCTTTTGGCTTGTAGAATTGTACTCAGTATCAGTATTTGGCGTCCGAGTTTGAGTGTCTGGACTGTCCTCTCGGTTTCCTGCCACACGCCAACAAAACCGGATGTTACGAGATCCCGGCGACCTTCCTGTCGGCCGACTCATACTGGGCCATTGGTGTGATTACCTTTGCTTGCCTCGGAGGCTGTTCCACAGTCCTCGTCGTCGCGGTCTTCATTAAGAACTCCGAGACCAACGTGGTGAAAGCCGCGGGACGCGAACTCAGTTACGTCCTCCTGGCAGGCATTTTTTTGTGTTACGCTATGACTGGCGTGCTCCTGCTCAAACCGTGCGATATAGTCTGCGGCGTCCAAATGTTTGGAATCGGATTCTGCTTTGCCCTCTGTTACGCCTCTCTCCTGACCAAAACCAATCGAATTGCAAGGATTTTTCAAGCGGCCAAGCATACTGCTCAGAGACCCAACTTTATCAGTCCGAAATCACAGCTTGTAATATGTGCCGGCCTGGTACTTGTTCAGGTACATGCTCCTCGCAGTGACACTACTCTACAAAAGTCACTCAGACAAGCGACATACATAAATATAGGCAGGCAGGCAGACAGGCGGATAGATAGACAGACAAGCAGGCAGGCAGGCAGGCAGGCAGGCAGGCAGACAGACAGACAAAATAATGTATCTTGTCTTTTAGATGCTGATAATGATCCTATACATGGCCTACAGTCCACCCATCTCTCAATTCTATTACCCTTCCCGGGAAGAGAACGTCCTCGTGTGCAGATCCCACCTCGACGCATCCTACATGATTGCCTTCACTTATCCCATCCTGCTGCTGATCATCTGCACCGTTTACGCCGTCGTGACGCGTAAAATCCCGGAAGCTTTCAACGAGTCACAGCACATTGGCTTTACGATGTACACGACCTGCATAATTTGGCTGGCCTTTGTTCCCATCTTCTTCAGCACGGCCACCAACATTCCGCTAAGAATAACGACCCTGTGCGCGTCCATTAGCTTAAGCGGAACTGTCTCGCTCATTTGCATATTTGCTCCGAAGATGTATATTATTTTGCTGCGACCGGAGCGGAATGTCCGACAGAGCTTAATGGCGCCAAAATATCTTACCAACAAAACCAACACCACCTCGATGAACTCACAGAACAGCGAGTCTTCCTCCCATTCCAATATGCCGCTCAAACCGGCGACTGCTTCTCGGCCCGAACTGGTGGTCAGTCTGAACAATAAACCTCCCTCAGCCGTGGGTACGTATAGAATAGCATCAAGTGTGCTTTTGTTTTGTAATTATTAGTGAGATATACTGACAGTATTTTCATACAGTTATGCTTAAGGCGGAAACAGCTGAAAAGGAGCCTTCATTAAAACACATGGGATCCTTCAGTAATGTCAGTCATGCCACGGTAGCGAGCGATGCCATTAGCAATGATCTCAGCTTCAGCCACGATTCGCTCCCCAGTATTGATGGAGAATCCCTGGATGATGTCCAATTGTGATATACCCTTAAATACCCTTGCTACTTAAAATGAATAAACAGTATTCCTCCTATTACTGTATGAGACAAAGTCTGTATTTCGGCTTACCCTCCACTTGGTCGATAAATCGGCTCCCTCATATGTTTCTCTTTGATGGCAGGTGCTTGATTGTTTACTTTGTTGTTCTAGTATACTATAGTACTTCAGCAAATTAAAGCAAATCAAACAATCAAGCAACCACCATCAAAGAGAAATGCATGAGTGAGCCGATTTATCGACCAAGTGGAGCGTGAGTCGAAATATAGAGTTTGCCTCATACTAGTTCTCTACAGAACCACCTGGCTTTGCTTAGCTTCATAATTGTTTTTTTACGCCTATTTGATGCGAGGGTGTACTGGTACGAGGTAAAGGCCGTTAACCAGGTCGCTTTTAGAAATCGTAACATAATCAAACCGGCAGGCCAGCAGGTGACGCATAAATCGTTTTTGCGAAGTAAACCCAGGGAGATGGCCTAATGGTCCCGTTCTCTATATGCTTGATTTGACTATGAAATAAAAAAATTCTCGCCAGTGTTGCTTCACCATTTACTCGAATAATCAAACGATATACGCATGTAAAATAAACTTTGATCAGTTAACTTGAACAAAATAAGGCTCTGGAGAAACATTCGAATGTGAGGGTCGTGCTCAAAACGTAAGAAGCTGTAACCCAGATGATCAATGTGTTCAAAAAATTTTAAATTACAGCATGAGACATTCAATACAAAAAATATTCTACAAAATAAGGAGCTAAAAATTTACTTCAAGAGCCGTCGTGAAGTGAACGCGTGTGAAGTGAAAATATATGCACAATGTTTTCATGCGCTAGAAAGGAACCGAAGTGGCGCCTCTACCGGACTACTTGCATACTTCTCCATTGAGATTCTCGTCCTTTGTTTGGACTCAAATTCGAACCGTGAGGTTTAGGAACGAACTAAAATGGGTCAGAGATTTTTTCTGAATGTTTTCAAGCCATCTGTTATGGCATAGCAGCACTGCAGCGCCGGGAAATCAACGTTGGAAAAACCGGCCTGGTCAAGTTACGATTTCTAAAAGCGGCCTGGTTAACAGCCTTTACCTCGTACATCACTAATAACCTAAGAGTTTCGGAACGTGGCGCTTACCAGGTGCGGGGTTCATTTTGGCACAAACTTTGTCTTCTTTTTTTATTCACAAAATTTCGTCAAAAAATTATCAAAAAATAACAAAAAATAGAGAAATAAGTCTTCTACCGGAAACAAAAAAGAGTTTACTCAATATGAGAGCCTCTGGCCTTCTCCACCTTGCGAACTCGAGACATCCAGGAATTGATGCTGTCCTGTGTTGGACACGCCCAACAAGTCCCCATATCCAATCATGATAGTTCTTTAACTCACGAGTATCATACTAGTTCGTAACTCTGTCCACTCTATTAACCCTATTCTGATGTATGTGCCATTTACCTTCATTTCTATAGTTAAAACTTTACTATATAATAATGTGTTTTATTATTTCTACAGTCAGTTCTACTTCTTCTTTCCTTTCTTCCAGTTTATTTCTCTAACGGTCTTTACTATCAGTCTAATAAACTTGTTAACTATCCAACTGACGGTTGGTAGACCTAACAATTGGTTCCGAATAGCAGTGGCGACTAGATAAGGGAGTGCACGCCCTGTCTAGCTCGTGGAGTAACCTTTAGCAGCGATCGCACCAGTTTTTCGAAGTCTCCTGTTTTCCTCACCGTTTGAAGGTACGAGTACTGTTATACACCGCGACGAGTAGGCTGCCAGTTCGCTTTACGGAGTGTCTGGTTGGGCTCGAGAGTTGGTTGTAACTACTACTCATTGCTTTTGACGGGTGGCGTTAACGGAGTACGGAGGGATTTCTGGAAGAAATTTATTGTACCGGGAAGAAAGGACTTCATCCCAAAATGCCAAGTGACAACGAAACGGAGAGTGGAAGCAGCGGAAACGGCGGACGCGCGCAGCAGCAGCAACAGCAGCGTTCGGCACCGTCAGTGGCACCAACCTCGTCGGCCGCCACAACCCAAGGGGGAGTCACGGTCAAAACAATCGCGGACGCGGTGGTTACCCAGCAAAGTCAGATGGCAATTAGGGGACCAGTCGCGATGCCGAAATTTGGGAACAAGGACACCGAAGAAATTGGGATGTTTCTCCGACGCTACGAAATGGCAGGACATGCCCAGAAATGGACGGATGAGGATCTGCTCGCAATGCTGCCACTTTCTCTAGAGGAAGGAAGTGGAGCAGAATACTGGTATGTACGAACCAGCATTCCAGGGACATGGGTTGAACTGAAAGACATCATGTTGAAAAACTTTCGCCCACCAACCTTTTTGGAGTATCAACAAAAAGCACTGGCAAGACGGGTCATGAAAGATACTGAATCAATCAACACCTACTTCGAAGAGGTGATGAAGCTTTACGACGTTCTCGAAAGCTTGGGAAAAGCATTTACCGACTTAGAAAAAGCGGATAAATTAACTAGCGGACTTCACGGCAACCTGTTCCGTGACGTAACCATGATGGCTCCGACAACACCTCAAGATTTTCTGATCAAGTCCGGAAAAGCCATCGACATGGAAATCCGGGTGCAAAAGAAACCGCAGAGCTCGCGAGTAGAAATTTTGCCGAACGCAATTATTGACCCGGTCAGCCTGCATGGAGAGCAGCGACAAAACCGAGGAAACTATCGCGGAAATCATTTTGACCCAAATTACCAAGAAACGAAGGGGCGCTCCGGTCAACACAACGGGGGAGAAAGATTTCGTGGTTACGATGACAGATTCCCGCCTTACCAGCCGGAGAGTTACAAGCCGAGAACTGGTTGGGAGAGTGACCGCCAGCAGAACCGATTTGAGGGACAAAGAAATGGGTACGGACCAAACGATCGTGAGCGGCATGACCAATGGCAGGCGCCGAGAGGTCATGGCCGAGAAGTCTGGCCGAAACAAATTTCTAACAGAGAGAACAGTGGCGGGCGATTCCAAAATGGACCACAGTTTCAAGGAAATAGGAATGGGCAGCAGTATGCTAGTCAACAGGGCAGGAGCCAATGGCAACGAGGAACCGGGGAGAACAACCATCCGCCGGGAGGCCAACCACAACAGGTTTCACACAGGAACATGGGGGTACCACAGGAGCCGCGGAAACCCCCAGCTTGTTACAATTGTGGCGGACCGCATTTTAAGACGCAGTGCACTCAACCAACGGTGGGAGGACCACAGGCCCGACAGCATGTCAACTTGGTACAAGGAGTGCAGGACATGGCAGATCTGTCTATTTTCGTTATTGAGTTTGGAATCAACGAGAACAACTACAGCGCCATGACGCTGTCGGTGGCAGACCGATTAATTACCGGGGTACTCACCCAACGCGTGAAGTCCACTATAGGATTGAAAGCCATCACAGACCTAGGATTGGGAGATTTAATCGATGGCCAACATCATTGGCAGCTCGAGCTGCCCGGAGCACCAATTTTTAAGGTAATTGGAAAAGCTACCATCGACGTGACAATTTTCGGACAAGTATGGACTTTGGAAGTGGAAATCACCGACACAGAGCCGGAAGAGCGCGACATTTATTTGAGCTACGCGGACTCCTACATGATGCTGGAAGGTCGATTTTGTCAACGCAGATTGGAGAACATCAACTACGATTGGATCGACCTCATGTGGCACAATACGACAAAAGCACCGATACAAGGGACCACAGGACCGGTGAGTGAGAACCTCCTAAATAACACGGCAACAGGATCAGGAGTCGACCACTCGGTGGAGGGCAACCCTGAATTAAACCGCGCGACAGAAAGTTTAGCAATCTCAGAAGTAGAGATGGAGGACGTTCACGGAAGCCAGAAATCGGGAGTCGCAGACTCGGTGGAGGGCAATGAGAGGCAAGGGCAGAACCCCCCGGGCGTGAAGGACACAGCAGTGAGCATCGAAAACACCTCGAAAGCGATCTCTACCACCATGGAACATGTCGACCTCTCAGACCTGTTTGCAGTGACGGAGACGGTTGAAAAAGGATGTCAGACCGAAAAAGACAAACGTTGTTATCGATGTCAAGGGTCTGGGCACAAAGCACGAAACTGCAGACGAAAACCAATAGTCAAACCAGAAACAGGAGTACCGGGGGAGGTGTCGATCATCAGCGACGGCATGTTTTCAATACAAAACTACCACGAAAATCGACCGATGTTGGACTTGAAAATTGAAGGATATCCGGCGAAGTGCTTGTGGGACACTGGGTCATGTGTATCAGCCGTATCCTCAGAGGTCATCAAACAGTTGGGGTTAGAACATCTGGTAGACCCGTTTCAAAAGTTTCAGCTACGGAGTGCGACCGGGCACCAAGTGATGAGTGAAGGAGCAATACAACTGAAGGTGGATACATTCGGCCGACAAGCGAATCTTTTGGTACAAGTTTTTCGTGACATGCCCGGACAGTTAGACATGATTCTGGGATGGCCGGATACGCGTCGGATTTTGGATCAACCAGGGAAAGGACAACAGGGAGGATTTTCGAAAAACCTTCATGTCAGCATGGAGGAAGCACGCAAAACGGCAGAAAAGAAGACATCGTCGACCTTTCACGACTGGAAAAGCCTTTCTCAACCATGTTTCCTAAAGAAGTTTTTTTTATGGGTCCTACCATTCCGGGAGGGAAGGAAATCCAGAACCCAAGCTCGAATGTCCCTGCGGATACATGTCGGAGTCGGACTATGAAAAAGTGCGGCACGGCGACGTATGCATCGAAGCCATGAAGCCAGCAAGGAAATTCCGCATTTCACATGCGATTGTGGAACCGTTTCACTGGAAAATCTATTGGTTAGCTCATCGCAAATCTGCCACGGGGATAAGAAGCCGTTTATATGCCCAGTCAGGGGATGTTCTTTGATTCGCGACCTTCTGCCAAGCAATAGAACATGCCAGGTATCACCGAGAATGGGACGCAAAACGGACAACACAAGTAGGCGAAATACTATTGTGCTCTACGTCGGAATACTATTTCACAGAACGCCGAACTTCAAAGTAAAAACCCGCTTCTAAAAATTCACGAACTGAAGTACGGAACACATTGGAACCAGAGCAGCTCTTCGCACTCAAGCGCTCATCTTGAAATACGAAGACCTTTTTGGGACGGAGGAGATTCCCATGGTCAAGCAAAAATCAAGCCCATCGAGTTTCAGACGATCCCAGGAGCCAAGCCAGTATGGCAACCTGTTCGCCGATTGTGCAAGAAGGAAATGGAAATGGTGGACAACGAAATGAAGCAGCAGTGCAAAGACGGAAGGATGGAGCCGAGTCGCTCTCCTTGGCAAAGTCCAATTCATTTGGCACCAAAAGGACCTGACGCGAAACGTCTGGTGGGAGACTACAAAAAATTAAACGAGGTCCTGGTGGAACCCAAGTACCCAATACCGCTGATCAGTGACGTTCTGGATCAACTTCGGGGGTCTAATTACTTTACCACACTGGATTTAACATGCGGGTTTCAACAATTACCAGTCGCCGAAAGTTCGAGAGACATCCTGTCTCTTACAACAACAAGCGGAACATTCCGACCGAGAACATTGCCATATGGCACAAACTGCAGTGGAGCAATTTTTCAACAAACAATGATTCAAATTTTTGGAGACCTGTTGGGGAAGCATCTGTCAGCGATCTACATAGATGACATGTCCCTTGGTCACGTAACGTTCCCTGAACATCTACATTCTTTGGAGCTGGTGTTTATGCGGCTACGAGAAGCAAATCTAACACTACAAATAACTAAGTGCCGTTTGCAATGCCGTCAGTGAAGTTACTGGGATTCATTTGTCGCAAGAAGGAATCTCACAAGACCCGGAAAAGACAAGAGCGATCAAAGATTATCCAACACCAACAACAGCAACAGCAGTTCGGGCATTTTACGGGCTAGCTTCATTCTACCGCATGTACATTCCAAAGTTTGCGGAGATTTCCAAACCTCTGACCGTACTCTATGCCGGAAAGGAAGTAAAAAAAATTCCAAAATCACATGGGGGTCGGACCAGCAGAAGGCTTTCGAGACATTGAAGGAGCGCTCACCACGTTTCCGTGCTTGGCTTACTTCCAAGATGAATTGGAAACCTTCGTACACTGTGATGCTAGCAGCGTAGCATGTGGAGCAGTTCTCGCGCAGAAACATGGGAAGTACCTTCGGCCGGTAGCATTTGCAAGTCGAGCGTGGGTAGGAGCAGAGAAAAACCTATCCACGGTAGAAAAAGAGGCGCTTTGTATCGTGTGGATCTCTGTGAAATGGCGCTCCTACTTGGTTTACCGGGAAGTGACCATAGTGACGGACCAAAAGTCTCTGACATGGCTTTTCTCGCTGAAGACCCCAAATGAGAAACTGACGCGGTGGGCGATTTTGCTAAGTCAATTCCGTTTCAAAATCATTCACAAAAGCGGAGTCCTCAACCGGGATGCGGACGCACTCAGCAGGTACGCGTGGGCAGAACCCGTCGGACGCGGAGGACGTCATGAAGCACAAGTGATGACCCTCGAAGAAATTGACATGCGAGTGGAACAGCAGAGCGACAAATTTTGTGGCGACCTGATCAGTTTCTTAGAAGGAAACACACAGAACCCCTCCGACCGACTCAAGCGCCTGAGCACGGGATTCTACGTAGACGACGGGGTACTGTACTATCGTGTGAAAGAGGAAGGATGGAACAGAGAGTTGCTGGTCCTACCTCAATCTCAATGGCTAGAGGTTTGCGCCAACATCCATGACCACAAAGCCTGCATGGCCCATCTGGGATACAAGAAATGCCTGGACGTTTTGAGCACACGATTTTACTTCAGAAACATGGCAAGTTCCTGCGGAAGTTTATTAGTTCATGCGTGGTTGTCAAACCCGAAACCCGATGGCGAGCACCAAGCTGGGAAAACTGCAAACAATTCCGATTCCAGCTCGAGCTTTTAGCACGGTGGTATGCGACACGGTTGGTCCACTTAACCGAACAAGCTCGGGCGGCCACAAATACCTTCTGACAGCATGCTGCGAGCTCACATCTTTCATCATTGCCAAACCGGTGAAAAATCACACCTCACTGGAGTTCGCAAATTCTTACTCTATGATGTCATCCTACGATACGGTTTCGTTCGAACCCTTCGAAGCGACAGAGGTACGGAAATGGAAGGAGTGGTAAAAGAGTTACTGAAGCTACTAGAGGTCAAGCACTTGAAAGGAAGTGGCTATCGACCACAGACGACCGGAAAAATTGAGACTCAACATCGCAGCCTGGGACGGATACTGCCAAATTATGCAGTGAAAATCAGAAGGACTGGAATCTGGCTGTCCCATTTGCTTGTTTTGCAATGAATGCAGCAAACACGCAGTAACTGGGGTGAGTCCATACCAAGCGGTTATGGGGTACCATGCTTGTTCCAGTTGACATGGCATACCCAGTGCGCGAGCAACTGGACCCATTCATCATGGATACCGCAGACCGCATCGCAAACATCCAAGCTTTCATTAAATACAATATAGCAGAAAACAAGCGGTATTCGGAAGCACTGGTCAACGAAACGCGAAGGCCGGTGACTTTGAAAGTCGGGGACAAGTGCCTACTATTCTCACCGATGCGAAAGCGGACCAGACGGCAAAACTGACTCACTTTTTCACGGGACCGTACGAGGTACTGGAGCAGACCAGTCCCGTAAATTTCCGAATCTCGTACAACCGTCCCGGAGAGAAAAAGGGGACAATTATCAACGTGGCAAGACTGAAGCAGTGGCACGACCGACAAGTTTTGGAACAGGAAGTAGTCGAATCGTCAGACCAAAAGAGCGCGGAAGTTCCACAAAGAACGGTTATCTTCAAAAATTTGGAAGCCTCGGAAGAAACGTCGAGTCGGACCCACAATCACTAGTTCGAAAAGAATTACCAGCGAGCCTAAAGCCGAAGGAGGTGGCAAAATGTACTTTTTGCAACAAGCCAGTCACAGGGCCATGCACAAAGGTACCATCATCGGCGGAAAGCCAACAATGAAACACGCCAACGAATTTGACGGTAGGTTCTGTGCAGCGCGCCGCCGGGCTGAAGTGGCACAGAACAGTGAATCAACGAGGAGGAGTATTTCATTCCGGAGGGACGGAAAGTGGCTACAATCAACGAAATCCAGCCTCCACAGATACCGGCCACTAACACGGCGGTCGCACCAATCGTGGGACTAACACGGGAACGCGAAAACAGCCCGGAGTTTCCAGTACAACAGCCACGCCGAACAACACCTTCTACGACATCTCGAACAACTAACATCAGACCAGCAAGGAAACAACGTCGAGAGGTGGATGTCTCGGAGTCGGGGGAAGAGCAAGTGGACCGGAACAGCGGAGGAGTATGCGGTGCGAAAATCAGGGAGGCAAAGGAATCAACCGAAACGGTATGGATTTACAAATTTGATCAGCAAGCTGCCAGTATGGTTAGTGGCAATGTTGATGATCATCATGGTTCCGGAAACCCACGCCATCAAAGCTCAGGGATGTCAGTGTCAGAACAAGAAACTACTCGGATCACTGGACCTCAGCAAGTACACCCAGTGCGAGAAGGTAGCAGACAAACCGTCTCCTCGGAAAGTCATCTACGAAGTTTTTGCCATGAAAAAGGCGTCATATTTTTTCCGGCCACTCTGTGCAAGGCGACTGTTCAATCCGTCACAGTCACCAAGTTCTTTTGGGGAAGCACGGACTCGGTTCCTTCAAGCTCTTTCCGAGACCTGAGCCCTGACGAGTGTCAGAGAATGTATCAATCGCTGAACTGTTTTTCCAATCAAATGCGCAAAGTGCCAGGAACAAATGCGTTTGCTTTCACGGAACAGCCCGAAGCAGTCAGCAGCTGGTTAACAACCACCACTACGACGAAAATTAACTGTTTCGTAGAACCCACGAAACTCTCCCAACAGGAGGAAGGAGGAGACATCATTGGTATCGCAGGTGCTTTGGGAACAAAGAAAGATGTGGGACACGCCTCGAAGGGCGGAATGACGTTTATCTGGCAAACAGACGCCAGTGATCAGAAGAAGCCGTGCGACTACGAATCAATCACGAAAAACGATGGATACCTGTACGATTTAGAAAACAAGCGACTCAGAGTTCGGGACCCGGAGCGACAGGTGGACTTTATACTGGACGCCCAGCCCGCAGACATGGATTGCAACTTCACGACAAAGGTATATCATGTGCGGGGCGGTTTCAGTGACGTGCTGCTCAGTGTAACCGTGGTAAACACACGGTGATCGAGAATGAGCTGTCAGAAGCCCAACGGTACAAACGAAACGTTGAAGAGCGACAAGTGGAGAGACCAAACTTTATTGAGATACTTTCACCATCGGAATTGGCGGTAGAAGAGCAAGACGCCAAGCATTCCGAGTCGAAGCGAAGGAGATCCAACCAATGCAAAACAACACGGGGGCGGGAGGCCCGTCCACGCGACGACGAAGGAGCCGGACAACTACTACTTCGATTCCCGTTAGCGAAGAACCGCACAGGGACGTAATTTTCGAGTCCACAACGCTACTATTGAGGAAGATACAACAGCGGCAGACGCAATATCGAACCAGAAGAGGAAGTTACTTCAATCCTGCACGGGAGGTCAAATCTCGCGACACGATACCCGCGAAATCGCTCAACAGACAGACGCGCGCCAACGGAAGCAGACCTGCTGCAAAATGAGCAAGAAGAAAACCGAATCTTGCTGGAGCAGGAGGAGACAGGCGCAGAGACGACGAAGAAAGAAGGCGGATTCGATTGGCAGACGAGCAGCGTCAACAATCAGTGCCACAAGAACAACGTCACCGTGTGAACGCAATACTTCAGCAGAAGCGAACGATTTTGAGCAGCCTAAAATACTACAAAGCCGCAACCACGCAAACAACTCCGGACGGACGAGCGGCACGGCAGGAGACCGCACGGAGGAGACAGAGAAGCACACGACCCGCACCAGTACACAGACCAAACCCGAATTGGGTGCCCCCAGGAGCGTACGTGTTGCAAAAACAACCGGAGCCCGTAGACCAACCAACACATAAACTGGTTGTTTCAAACCACACATTGGAATTTCTCGCGCAAATAACGCTCAACGATATTAAAGCCAAATATGCAAAACAAGAGAGATTCCAATGGAGCTCATGCTGAGTCATCATCAGTACATTAGCGACCATCAAATCATGATCTCCAATTTGCTAAGCGAAGAGATTCATCAACTGGATTGTCAGGCACGACAAAATCGGGCGGCACTAATCAACGTTCTCGCCAAGCAGTCAGGCGTCCGCGCAGCTCAATAATTGGTTTTGACCAGTGTCACACTTTGTCGCACATGGATCAATGGCTCTTATATATCAATGCGAGGCAGTGAACGTTACGGTCGGAGCAAAACGAACAGAGTGCGGAATGGAACCGACGGTGGGAAACGGATCTCTAAGTCTGGACGGTTACACTATAACCCGTAATTCATTCCATGCATGCATGACGGACATTTTACGCAGATTGGAGAGAAAACATTTGAATACGACAGCCAGCAACAGGACTGGAGAGAGGCGCGAGAAACGATTCAAGTTTCCCATGATCATCTAGTGGCCGCGTTCGACATCACGGAAGATCGAACGGCGGAAGGGATAAACAACTTCCATGAGAAAAGCGATAACAGTTTCCTAGATTGTTTGGAGAATTGTCGGCCGTCATGCAGACGTCGGGTCAATCTTCCTTGACTGAGGCTCTACGGGGAAGCAATAAGGACGTGGCTCAAAAGAACAACGTACCGGACGTTATCGGGGGAATAGAAGAAGTATTCACTGGATGGAGAACATTTTTCATTTCAATCTTATTTTTTGTGGGTTGCGCGTTGTGCATTCTCATTACATGTAAAATCTGTGGACCAAACGGATACTGGCGGCCATCTGTCCGAAGCGTCGCAAACAAACAAAAAAGAGCCTGACACAAGAGCCATCTACAGAGTTCGAAACGGGGTACCACGGGTTCGGCTGCCAGCGTTGGAGAACGGCGAACGGAGCCAGACAAAACCGGAAGAGGTGCCCCTACAGAGGTGGAGGTCACGATATGACGACAGAGCGCCCATACGGCTGAACATCATTCCCTGAATTCTGGCGGAACTAAGAGAAGATTCCATCATTTTGGCGCTAACAACACTAACTCTCTTGGTTCCAGTTGGATCAGCGGAAACAGCGCAAAGTCAAGTATATGCACACTCTGTTCAAAGTCAATATAATCAGGCAACTCAGTCATGCACCTGTACCTATATTTACGCACCGCCTCCATGCGTCCTGAGGGGAAACATCACAGGGAAGCCAATCACGGGGGACCCGACAGATCGGAAGGATGAAGACACCACAACGCCACTGGTGAATTCTAACGAATCAACGCCTCACAGCAACAGAACTCCTTGGAACGCAGTAGTGGATCAATTGGTTGACAGCTTGAAAAAAGTGAGACGAAGCAGACAAAAGCCATCGCGAAAGAATGGCGGACGGGTTCTACACGCACGGACCTTGATACAAACCCGGAGGAGGAGATACTGCCCTTCAGGGAGCTAATAAGCGGATGGTTCGACCGACTCAAGAGCAAAAGACCGTCAAACCAGCGGATAAACCGGTTAAAATTGTACATAACAAAACGTGGTGACAAGCCAGCAATTACGGAGAATACCACGCCCCCTGGAAGTCCTAAAGCACTTCGAGACATTGGGACAGCTATATATATTCGCGTTGTTCGAGCAGATGTGCTCATTCGAATTTCACCGCGCACCAGCTGAAGTTCTTCCCCTTTGCATGGAATATTACTTTTCTTCCTGGCCTTTTCAAATTATCCCGATTTCCACTGCAACTATCCCCTTCTCCCGAAAGTTAGTCCTGACCTGAATAGACTGCGAGCAACGCTGCATGTTTTGAAGAAAGATGAAAGCACCAAAATCACCGTTTCACTGGACTTGAAGAAGTTCTGGACGCGATACGCGCGCAACGCATGTGGGAACTCAAACTCACGTCGCGAAGGGAACTCAACATAACAGCAGCGGTCACGGTGTTTTTGTTCGCTACGTCGATACAAGGGATTTGCGCCAGGATGGAAAATGGGCGATTTATCCCTCGCGACGAGGATCTAGCAGTAACAGTCAGCAGTAGTCGGGTGGTGGAGTTTCGGACTCTCGGAGGGATTACACAAACTCGGACAACGCCAGAATCGGACATACTCAACGTCCGACGGGTAACGAAACAACCTCAAACACAACCATCAACTCAAACACACATGGGAACAATTCCTGGGAGTTTACGCTCGCAATAATCAGGAAAGCTTGACAAAGCGTCCAGTGATAACAGGACCTGAACCGACTTCACAAAGGTCAGGCGACGCACTGTGGACCTTCTCAAACTCGGAGCGGTTTCGCTCAATGATGAAGGACACACGAAACAAACCAGCATTGGAACGCGCTTTACAAAACTACCGACCATTCAATACTGGAAACACACGACCGAACAGACCGGAACGTTTTGAAATACAACAAGAGACAACCACGACGACTGTAATTCCCCCCGGAATTATGGATACGCAGAGGATGCCATACTCTTTTGAGGAAATGCATCTCTTACGACGCCCATCACCGAACGCAATTTTTGACGGTGTATTTATCGTTGCGCGAAACCTAATCAAGAAGACGTACCAGAACTATTGCTCAACGCCAGCTTTAGTCAACGGTCCTATCCTGATGCTTAAGTGCATCGAATATTATCTGATGGCTGACCCCAGCAGTATCGCAAAGCTAGACGAATTTGGCCTCTCCTGGATGTACACCAGCGTTTTCACTCACCGGAATTCCCACAACCGTCAGTGACCGACGTCGAGATGGACATAGCCTTCAGAAGACGGCATGCACAAACGGTGGCTGAACGGAACACGATGACGGCGTCACCGGAGGACCTTGCGGAATACGACATCGAGGAGGAGACTAGTGCGGCTCCGGAAATTGCAGAAAGCGTCCGCTAGCATGAATTACCATTAGTGACAATATCATTAACCTATCTACTCGATGATTATTTAACAAAATAGCCGCATCTTACCCGACGTATACGTCGGCGAGGGAGGAGAGGCCGACACCCAGAGCCTTGAAGATAATCGACTAATCCAGAAAGGACCACAGAGGTTGCCGATCATCACCCTGCGAAGGAGCTGTATCCATCAGCAGTTGGAGGACAGTCACTTGCACAGAGACTAGAGGATGTTCAATCGCACGTAGTTAATGACGCCCATCCACCGCACCTCTGTCGAACCGGAGTGACTCGGGTTATAGGTTTCTCATGGACGCGTTCACTACAGGGATCTAGCAACATAGTCTACAGCACACGGATGAGCGAGCAACATATGGACATCGACGTCAAAAAAAAAAAAAAAAAAAAAAAAAGTCCTGACGGCGAAAGAAACTGCAGAACGGAAAGGAAATCACATGTTCGACACAAGCGCTTTTATATGGCACAAGCCCGGAAGTACGCGGTGATGAGCTCACGCCGACAGCGCTTGAATGAACTCAAATGGACACAACATCGGAGTTGCTGCGCTTCGTCAATTTCAAGTGGAACATATATGTGAAGTCCGAACAGAGAGCCGCAGACGGAAATGGGGTCACCAACTGAAGGTTCACGTCTACCACGGTCGCATATAGAAGGCGACACATCACAGACAGAGAGTCGCATACGAGACGGAAATGAGGTCACCAACTGAAGGTTCACGTCTGCCACGGTCGCATATAGAAGGCGGCACACTACGGACAGAGAGGCGCATACGAGACAGAAATGAGGTCACCGAATGAAGCTTCGCTTCTGTCACGGTCGTATATAAAAGGCGGCACACTGGTGTTGGACCGTCAGTATCACCATCAGTCGTCTATATTACAATTGTTACCACGCTACTCACAATCTAAGATTTTTTTTTCGCTTACACCACGCGCCGTTAAAAATGAGCGGCACTAGAAAACATACTGCGGCAGCGAGGAATCTCGCATCACCAGTTCCGGTGGGGGACAACATTACCATGATCCAGACCGGTCTGAGCCCGGCGGGGTTGCCTTCACAGCAGCAAGGGGTAAGCGATCGGAATTTCAGTTTAAATGATCCTACGGGGGATCGACACGACAACGTCATGGCGGCGGAGATTATCAACCCGCGACCGTTAGTAGCACCGGAAGGGAACAACGCCGCGGTGAATCCTTCATGGAACTCCACGATTCTGTTCCCGGGAACGTTAATCTCGGAGGGAAAAGAGGCGAGATTCCGACGCAAAGTTCAGCGTCTTTTACCGCCCGGATTCACTATGAGCGACGACGCATTTGACGTATTATACCAGGCAACGCGAGCCGCGTTTAGTAGTTTGGTGGGCCCGGTGGACAGCGCGACCTTTCAGATGATTGTCGGGCCGCGTGCAGGTGCACCGACAACCACACAAACCGACGTTCAGGAACCGCTCAATTTTACCGTTGGGGGGCCTTATCGGGTTCCGACGCGCCGCCCCCGCAAAAACCCGGCGCCTCGGAAAAAGTTGTAGCAAACTACCACGCGCGGTCGGTGTTTTTCCGGTGGAGGGCAGTTGTTGGACACGCCCAACAAGTCTCCATATCCAATCATGATAGTTCTTTAACTCACGAGTATCATACTAGTTTGTAACTCTGTCCACTCTATTAACCCTATTCTGATGTATGTGCCATTTACCTTCATTTCTATAGTTAAAACTTTACTATATAATAATGTG
>LRSR01012467.1:0-11478 GCA_001579985.1 Hypsibius dujardini | reverse complement strand
GACACAGACACAGACACAGACAGACAGACCGCACCGTACACCGCACACCGCACACCGCACTGTGGCGCGCTCTAATCCTCATCGAAGAACTTAGCTCGGTGGGATTTAGTTAAATTCTCCGCGCTTAAACGCGCTTATACCTTCTTCTTATATATTATGCCTTTAGCAGGGAGCTGTGCTGCTCCTCTAACCCGCATATATAATAAACAAGAAGATTTGCAAATTTCGCCATAGCCCGCACAAATGCCTCGCGACAACCGGCTTGTTAGGAATCAGGAGATTTAGATTTAGTTTAGATCCACACACACACACACACACACACACACAGACACAAACGTATATATACCGTACTCGATGTTCCGCACACCGGGAAAAAGCTGCTCAGGGATTTTAGCGAATTACTATTTTATACCGTGTATCTCTATCTGTTGCGATGGATGGAAACTCTCAGTCTCGTATGAAGTCTCCAGAAAGTGCGGTCGTCGCTTTTCACACTTACCGTTTGCAGCTGTCGCTCCGATGGCCAAGTCTGGGAATAGTTCAATGCTCGCGCGTTCCTGTACAATCAAATACGTGCTCTGCCTTAAAAAATGGGAGGAAGGAGACGATTCCGTTGGAATTTTTTGTCTCTCTCGAGCGAGGAAGACGGATTTTTGGAAGGGAAATTTGGTCGGATTTATTGACGGACTAACTTCATCATTTGCGTTCGTGGGTACCGGCATATATCGTGAGGTCTGTCAGTCTGTCTCTGCCTGTGTGGTCTGTCCGTCGCGATGATACGGCGATGTGGAGACGTTTAATGGGTCGGACTGCTGGTACAAGCAGCGCCAATCAGAGAGGATGGTATGACATCGCCTATGCTGATTCATGATATATTCCAAGGCCGACCGCCTGAATAATTTTATTCTGACGTCGCTCCATGCATTTCTTGCTTCCTCGGTAAATGTATATCTCCTGTTGTCTGTATTGTTTTAAACTTTATAAAATCGACACATACACACGACCATCGATCACTCCAGATACATGTCTTAAACTTATTTATACCTAAAATTATGTTAAAGCAGGCAGACAGACAGACAAACACACAGACAGACAGACAGACACACAGACACACAGACAGACACACAGACACACAGACAGACACACAGACACACAGACACACACACAGACACACAGATAGACACACAGGCAGGCAGGCAGACAGACAGGCAGACAGGCAGACAGGCAGACAGACAGACAGACAGACAGACAGACAGACAGATAGACACACAGGCAGGCAGGCAGACAGACAGACAGATAGACAGACAGATAGACAGACAGACAGATAGCTTTGGCCAGTTCCGATTTTGGAGTAGAGCAAAGGACGATTAAAAAGTCAATCCAATGCGGATCTTTATCGTGGTATACGCGCGCTCTTGGGCGGAAAGGTGCGAAAGAGGATTTGCATTCCTAACCGTCCGCTAATAAAAATTTGATAGAGATCTCTGACAGCGGGTCGCCGATTGTTGCAGCTGTCGTCCTCAAATCGTTTTGCAAAATTCTGCAAAATTTTCCCGACATTTTCCACTAGCTGTGTAGCGAGTTGAGAGGCCGAGCAAAAATAAGCGACTTCCACGTGCGCTGAAGTTATGTTCCATTCGGGAACGTGCCTTGCGTTGAGTTCTGTTCTTCTTCCCAACTGCCGGAGGGAAAACAAATTACCATGAGAATCGGTGGTTTGTATTTACATTTTTTGATTGAGTCCACCGGGATGTGTGGGATGGTCCCTCCACCGTGCTCACGAGCGACTGGCTAAAAGGTATAAAAGTCCAGGTGATTAATCATAGTGCTCGTCTCGCCAGGACAATTCATTAGGGAAAGCGGGCGAGACCTCTCCTCTTCTTCTTTCTCCCATACAAATCGCAAGGGCTCCTTGCGGCTTTGTTTTGGCCACCCTTAATGTCTGCTTTGTAAATAAGACGAACAATTACGTGCTGGAGAAGAAGAGAATGACCCGTTGTGTCCGTCGATCGATCCCCAGTTCGGGGGCAATCATATCGCCATATTCGTCGCCATTCAACGCGCGCCTCTTTTTGCTGGAGAATAGAGAAAGAGCACGACATGTCTTCTCGTGCCTGAAAGGGCTGGGAAGCCTCTCTATTCTTGGGAAATCATAGCAAACGACGGGAGGGACGTATGCATAGAGTGCCTGCATGTCTATCTGTCTGTCTGTCTACCTGCCTGCCTGCCTGCCTGCCTGTGCGTCTGTCTGTTTGTCTGTCAATCAGTCTGTCTGTCTGTCTGTCTGTCTGTCTGTCTGTCTGTCTGTCTGTCAATCAGTCTGTCTGTCTGTCTGTCTGTCTGCGAGTCTGTCTGTGTGTCTGTGTGTCTGTCTGTCTGTGTGTCTGTCTGTCTGCCTGTGTGTCTGCCTGTGTGTCTGTGAGTCTGTGTGTCTGTCTGCCTGTCAAATGTGTATGCCTTGCTTCTCTCCATGCGATGGAGGATGCGGTTAGGATTTAGCTGCTATTTGATCAGCGCGGAATCGTAAAGTATCTTATTCCTTAATGATCGATTAAGGCCGCAACGGAAACCGACAACAAATAATTGAATCATATTTACCGAGGGATTTATTTTATTTCTGAATAATTAATAAAAAATTTGGCCTGACCACCGAGAATCGGAGAAATAATTTTCACGCACGTCAAGCATTGGCCTCGCCCGTCAGAATAACCAATTGGATCTTTCGGGATATGTCAGTCGGATCAAAATCTATCCGTGGTCTTTCGTACTCGCGCGTGGTTTCTCCTTCTGGACGTGAAAGAACAGCCCGTCGCGCAGATGCTAATTAGAAATCGACGGACTAATTGTTCGACTTTATCAAAAAGCCGTTTGTCTGCCCCGGCCATCCATCACCCAGACCGGGGCTGAAACAAGGGCTTGACAAATCGGTAACTGTAGCAAAGACACATTTCTTCTGAAAGGGAACAATAGGCTCAGGGAAGAAACTGAATCACGTGTGTGTATGGAGCATTCCAGGTGTGCAGATACCGATATGTATGCTCGCTCGGCCACACGTTCGCCTGATATGCAAAGTGGGACGCCAACCATGTAGCGACAGTAACGACAGACACCACCTAATAAATCAACGTCTGCGTATTAGTAATTTCATCCGGAGATGATCCAGTTCACGGGCTGCCGATTTTAGATAGAGCTACCCGGTCTCTCCTTAAGTTTAACAAGTGAGTTGACACGTTTCGGGGATCAACGGAGATCCAGTCACGACGAGGAGGACTTCAGAAAGTGGCGCCTTTTGTTTTCCTTAGTTAAATACCGTTTCCCATTCTCCCTACACTGAAAATTGCACTGCATTGGACAGCACCATAAGGCTTGGAATTTGTCTGTGTCTGTGTCTATCTCTATGTCTATCTCTATCTCTATGTCTATGTCTGTGTCTGTGTCTGTGTCTGTGTCTGTGTCTGTGTCTGTGTCTGTGTCTGTGTCTGTGTCTGTGTCTGTGTCTATGTCTGTGTCTGTGAACCGCCAAACAGGCCAGCAGATTCAGACATTCTTCTGTTCAGCCACACAAAAGCTCTTTCCTTTAACTGGCTCCTTTACCGGCAGAAACCAGTTTTCCCCACAAAACCAACGGCGAGAGAATGGCTGTCGTCTTTAACATTTTTAATAAACTAGCGACGTGGAAAAGAAGTGTGTCCACGTGCCGCGCGTCTTTTATCAATAATAGGTGGTAAAGTGCAGACGCAACACTACACCACTTGACGGCAGGGGCCAAAATTTGAAAATACACAGCGCCCCTAAAGGCTTTTCAAAAGTACCGAGAGAGAGAGAGAGAGGGTCATTTTCATTTTCTCCACGCAAGCACAGGTGCCTTTTTCACACAACAATCAACCTAAAAATAAAAAGCACAATCGGTAGTATGCATCATATATGTAATACGATCGCCGCGCGTCCTTGCATAATAAAATGTCTCGGTAATAAGATCTCGCGGAGACGTTTTTTCTCCACTCTCTGTCTTACAACCAACAATAAACGAACGGACCCAGTCTATTTCGTCTGTACAGTGCTTCTTGCGGTTCATACAGCCGTTAGTCAAAGGTCGCCAGGTGATTTTTCTCTCTCACAGCGCTCTTTGATCCCTTTGCGAAATGAATGAACGTGTTGTGTCTGTGTCTGAGTCTCTGTGTCTGTGCCTGTGTCTGTGCCTGGATGTCTGTGCCTGTGTGTCTGTGCCTGCGTGTCTGTGCCTCTGTGTCTGTGTCTGTGTCTGTGTCTGTGTCTGTGTCTGTGTCTGTGTCTGTGTCTGTGTCTGTGTCTGTGTCTGTGTCGGTGCCTGTATGTCTGTCCCTGTGTGTATCGTCGGGGGGCATTAACGTGTCTGTTCGCGCGAGGTGCATGGGGCATTAATTACTAAGGACTCGTAATCCCGGGCTTGGCGAGGATTGGCGGTATGGGGTATTACATCTGTTTAGGTATAACCCGTCCTGGGTAGTAGAGAGCAGGGTGCAGATATACATGCAATGGCCGTGCGGGTTTTCGTGTAGACTGTCGCGGCCGCGCAGGTTAATCCGTTGATTGTTCGTTGTGAGAGAGAGGAGCGGGGGGAGAGGTGGAGATGGGGTTTCCGGTGAGAGAGTGCGAGCTGTCCTGATATTCGTAGATGTAAACGAGGTGTATAGCGTCGTATTCGGTTTATTTATAGAGAGACGGCGAGGATGCCTAATCCGAAGTCGTTCGCTGCGTGGTTTCTTACGCACCTTGGCATTCATGTCGAAAAACCTGTCGACATCGCCGTCCATAAAGAGGGTTCTGCCTGCACGTTGTCTGAGTCCTGTCTGGCATTGTCTGGACCGGATTGCCTGTGGTTGGTCCGGTTCCCTAGAGGTCTGGACCGCGCTGCCTGGACTGTATTGTCTGTGTCTGGTTTGAGAAAGTCTGTGTCTTTGTGGACTGCTGTCTGTCTGCCTCTCTCGATCCATGTCTGAGACTGCTGTTCTAAGAAGCTATGTCTGTGATTGATGTCTGCCTGCCCCGGCCGTGCTGCCTGGACTGTATTGTCTGTGTCTGGTTCGAGAAAGTCTGCCTTAGTGTACTGCTGTCTGTCTGTCTGCCTGTCTCGATCCATGTCTGAGACTGCCGTTCTAAAAAGCTATGTCTGTGACTGTTGTCTGCCTGCCCCGGCCGTGCTGCCTGGACTGTATTGTCTGTGTCTGGTTCGAGAAAGTCTGGCTTAGTGGACTGCTGTCTGTCTGTCTGCCTCGATCCATGTTTGAGACTGCCGTTTGAAGGAGCTATGTCTGTGACTGTTGTCTGCCTGTGTTGTCTGCCTGTGCCGGTATCCGAGGATGGGAGCGGCGATTCTAGCCAAGGATGCCTTACACACAGGCAACAATGCGCTCATTAAAAACGGCATTACCGAACAGGGGGACCCCATGGTGGTATCTTAATCCGACAGGCTTCTCAGTGGCCGTCAGGAAGTCGAAGTATCGAGACATGATCTGCCCACTCCAGACCATTGTTAGCCGTTCTCTCGCGCGGCTGACCATCCGAAGGCGGTTCACTTACTCCAGGGTCTCCAAGACACGCCCAAAGCTTCCCCGCTAATTTGTTCCAGATTATTTTCTGCGCCTTAACGGCCTAATTAAGTTCCCTCAAGAAAATGAGTCAATGGCAATAGAAACAGCTAAAAAGATGCGGGAAAACGTAAATGCCACAGACACAGAAATTAAGGCAGTCTTATTTTTGGGACTGAACTGTTTTCAGTATTTCGTTTTCATCCATTTAGACGTTCAATAAAGACAAAAATTTGTTGCAGGCACTCATTTCGTGGAAGAATTTGCGCTCGAGCTGGTCCGGTCTTCGTTATGTGGAACGATCCATGATGGAAGGTCCTGATGGGCCTCGCTGTGTGGTGCGGCGTAGATAAACAGTGTAGTCCCATCACTCGCAGGCACAAATCGGTCGGAAAGCGAGAGGACGGCCTCTGACACACGCGCCCGTGCGCGCGTCGGCCGACGGGATGGGAACCCAACAGGCCGTTTAATAACAATAATGTGCAACATTAAGCCCCGGCTAAATGCGCAATCCAAATACGCGAATTGATTCTATAATTGGTTCCTTCCGACTTGATCCCAAACGCCTGCAGGACGGCTGTTTGATAAAGGAATTCCCATCCACTGACAGGATCCCTTTTCCAATACTGCACAGTGTACACAAATAAACTGATTCTGTTGACACCACCGAGTCTCGAATGTTCGTCAACTTTGGATCATGTGACACAAAACTGCTGTTTGCCTCAACCAGTGTCTGTCTGTCTGTCTGTTTGTCTGTCTGTTTGCCTGTCTGTCTGTCTGTCTGTTTGCCTGTGTGTCTGTGTGTCTGTCTGTTTGTCTGTCTGTTTGCCTGTCTGTCTGTCTGTCTGTCTGTCTGTCTGTCTGTTTGCCTGTGTGTCTGTGTGTCTTTGTGTCTTTGTGTATGCCTGCCTGCCTGCCTGTTTGTCTGCTCTGTAATGTCTGTCTGTCTGTTTGTCTGTGAGCGGCGGGTTTTGTGAAGTGAGAATCAAGGGAAGCCATCGAGGCGATATACGTAGGAAACGCCAAGCGTGAATCGTTACAAAATGCCACGATTGCTATCTAAATTTGGCCGCAAGCACGTGAACACCAGCAGATGTTTAAAATCGATCCTGCGCGATACCATCGCGGGATCAACGGGAGTAGTGGTGTGACGAGTCTGCGGGCTACCGTCAACATCACATTTTACGGAAGACAAACTCCCCGGCCATTGAAGTAGGGATCGGGATGGATGTCACGACGCGTTGTCTGTGTCCCGACGCGTTGTCTGTGTCTGTGTCAGTGTGTCTGTGTCACGACGGACAAAAGCCACCGCCCGTTTTCCGGATGACCGACCATTGCGTAAACCATCCCGGGCAATCTCAGTACGAGCTCATCAAGCGGCATTAGAAAAACATTCCTCTCGCCGTGCTGTGGCAAATTTGCTTCCATTATCAGACACACGAACTCAAGCGAGGAGAGAATTAAAATCATAACCGGTACACGAGCATCCATGTCTGTGAATAATTTTGGTCTTTTCAGGCAACGAAAATTCTAATGAAACCCGTGCGACAGTTTAGTAAAAAAGAAAGGTGTGAACAGCGACTTTCCTCGTTACCAACAGTAGGAACAGAAGTACCGAAGAAACGTATGAAAAACGTCTGAAAGCACGAATTTCCATGGCGAGAGTTTGAAAGGTCACGCGACACATTGTCAGTTACAGTTCAGTTCACTACTGAATGACACACTCCTTCTGGTCTTTCGAAGTCAATTTGGAAGTTTGACGCATCACAGTTTGGGCCACCACGTTATCCTCTTCTATTCTGCAATTCGAGGGGAAAAACCTCAAATTAGTCCACTAGCTTCGCCTTTGTCTGCCTGCCTGCCAGCCTGTCAGCCTGTCTGTCTGTCTGTCTGTCTGTCTATCTATCTGCTTGTCTGTCTGTGTGTCTGCCTGTCTGCCTGCCAGCCTGTCTGTCTGTCTGTCTGCCTGTCTGTCTGTGTGTCTGTGTGTCTGTCTGTCTGCCTGTCTGTCTGTGTGTCTGTGTGTCTGTGTGTCTGCCTGTCTGACTGCCTGCCTTAAAGACGTACGCTTTCTCTTGGTCATCCAAATTCTTCACAAGCTCATCCCGCTGCTTGACAATCTCCATCAGTTCCATCATCAACATCTGCTCCCGCCTCCGATGCGCTTCCGTTCTCTGCCAGTCTGAAAAAAACACACACACATAAGGATGGCTTGAAAGAAGAACGACGCCGTACACGTGTTCAGTGAAAATCCACTGTCACTACCTTCGAGTGAGTTGAGGGTCCGCAGCTCCTCCTTCAGCTTTTCGTGGCGAGTTTCGAGATCATTTTCCTTTTCACTGCAAGATGCGAGAAAAAAAACGCACATTTCAACCGAACGACAACGACAACGTGCACTAATCCCCAGTGGACTGCCAATTACAAAGCGAATCCTGGAAGAACAAACATATGTTCCAATTATCCGCATGGTAAACCGCGCGGTTGCAGCACTCCTTCTCGCAATGAACGACGCGCGGCCCTGTCAGATCGTCACCGGGAAACAACGAAGGTTGCGGTAACGAGATTAGATCGGATGAACCCGGCTTAAATTCCCGTTATTAAAATCCGCGAAATAGATGGACCAACTCCCGCGGACAACATTATTCGTATTAATTAGCACGATTACCTAATGTTATCCCAGTAAGTAGGGATGCGGGACCGAGAGAGAACTTTACAGTTCCCAATTAACACGCCATTCATGCAGTCAGACACTGCTGTTGTACTAGTGAAGCAAGAGATCAGGTCAAACACATTCAGACACAGACACACAGACACACAGACACACAGACACACAGACACACAGTCAGACACACAGCCAGGCAGGCAGGCAGACAGGCAGACAGACAGACAGACAGACAGACAGACAGACAGACAAGGTTCTCAATGAAAATATAAGTTTATGGTAAGCTTCCTCAGTCCCCAATTACCACGACAAATAAACGACGCATAAAAAAGGTGCTAAATTGTTTTCCCTTCCCCTGAAAGGAGAGAAAGTTAAAGTGCGAATATTTTCAACGGCTCAGACGGGATTAGCAAATCGCTCGCGCCGACATCGACGTGGCAGACACAAATCTTGTCGTCCTCCTTCTCCATCTCACACACCATCTTTCGCGTTCCATCAGCTGCTGCTGTTCGGTTCCGGAACGTCCCCCTCTGCGTGGCCAAGAGAGGAGCCTCCGCTGATAAATCTCGGCACCACACTGTCAAATCACATCTCACACACACCCAACCTCCTCGCAAAAGTCATAATCCTCAAATGTTACCGGCGCATGCTGCAGACAAAATTGCCACTGCGAGCGTGACAATCCCAGAATGTCTTCGCCGGGATCCTTTCCAGTGTCGTGCCGCCGTAAGACAATGGGAGCGACCTGTCTTTCCAATCACCTGATAAAAAGGTGCGTCCCAATAGGAGACAAATCCTCATTCCCATCTCTTTCCCCCATCGACTAAAGAGTTGAAGATATTGGTAGTACAAAGGGCAGCGCGAAGGTCTGGCCAGTCCCCATCCGACCTTTATAGATTCTACTGCTAACCCGGACTCTATAAAAGTTTTAGACAATGGATATACAACAGACAGACAGATAAGGACAGGCAAAGATGAAGACGCGTCTGTAGGCAGACGCACAGACACGAATGAAAGACATACAGACAGACCGAAACAGACAAACGAATAAAGGCAAACAGACAGGACAGATAGACAGACAGACAACCAGGCAAAACAGGCAGACACATACATCGACAGACAGATAGATAGATGACAGACAAACAGACAGACAGACAGATAGACAGGCAGACAGACAGACAGACAGATAGACACACAGGCAGGCAGGCAGACAGACAGGCAGACAGACAGACAGACAGACAGATAGACAGACAGACAGACAGACACTGTTCCTTTCAACCTGATGAGAGTCCGAGGCGATCGGATCATGCCTGTCGACGAAATAACAAAGCGGCAACCTCAGCCTAAGTCGCTCGACTCGCCACTAGTCCCCATGATGTCTGACTGCAGGAAATATCCTCCCACCGACCAACCGTTCACAAAGAACCCTCACAGCGAGCCCTTCTTCGCACAAGAATGCAGGCTAAGCGCACGGTGAAATGATATCCTTTCTGGGACCGGCAAGCGCCGAGCTTGACGCTTAGTGATGCCCCGTGGTGCCGTTTACCACAGAGTGGAGACTCCACCGCTACCGGCCATAATACTTTCCGCTTCGGCCGTCCTCCCAAATTAGCGGTATTCTCTTCCTCCCTCAGCATAAATGCAAGGGCAGAGAATGGACTGTCTAAAGGCAAAAATACAGAGACAGATGACAACGTCTGATTAGGCACCGTTTTCCGACATCACCACCGCCGAAAATCATGCCATTTTCTTCCTAGTCAACGCCCCACTCATCGTCGTCGTGGCGCGCGGTGCATCGATGAACGGTAATTACAATTTGTCGCGGCTCGCTAACCTCATCGCTAAATACCATTTCAACTTGTCAATCATGCCTGAAGTTTTCGGGTCTCGTTAAGGGAGACACGCTAATTGAAAATTCAGGATGCGGAACATGCATGACTTTGTCTGCCTGTCTGTCTCTCTGTCTCTTTGCCTGCCTACCTGCCTATCTGTCTATCTGTCTGTCTGAATATATGTATATCTATCCGTATATCTGTCTGACCGTATGTCTGTTTATGTGCCTGCCTGTCTGCCTGTCTGTGTGTCTGTTTGTCTGTGTATCTGTGTGTCTGTCTGCCTATGTGTCTGTCTGTCTGACCGCATGTCTGATTGTGCGCCTCTCTCTCTGTGTGTCTGTATGTCTGTGTGTCTGTGTGTCTCATTGTGTGCCTGTGTGCCTGTATGTCTGTCTGTCTGTCTGTCTGTCTGCATGCCTCTCTTTGTTTGTCTGTTTCTATATTTCCATAACGAGACCCCACCGTGTCACCGGCCCCTCCCAGACTTCAGACCAAATACGCCATAACCTGAAAGAGCCTGTCAACGCGGGACACTCCTCCTCATGACCTTTTTGACAGGCATAATAAACGCAAGCAATCAAAATAGCCGCTTTCCATGGGCGACAACAAGAAGGAACGCGAGCGATTCACCTCGCGAGGACACACAAAAACCTCAACAGATTCTGCCAATCTCGCGGTTGATTAGCTTCCGCAAAAAGCCCCCACAGCCACATAAAGGGGAAGCGCCGGAATCCTCCTCTTCATCTCAATTATCTGAAGACCTGTCCGGGACAATGGCCAGCAATCATCTTCACATAGACAAGTACCCTTTCATTCACTCCTCATCCCCAGCCCTTGTAACAGCAGCGCCTGATCAGTGTGTTCTGTCCGCCTCCCTCATCATCAAAACTGATGATAGTTTCCAACCTCCTTTATGAGCGGAGGGACAACTGGACAAGGCGCAGAAGCGCCGCGTAAAACCCTCTTTTGTCCTACACAATATTCCCTCCTCAATTCAGCCCCACCAACAAACACACACAGGGTCACATACACGGACAATAATGGCGTACCGATGCGAAAACGCACCGCCACAGCCGGGATGCGGATGGATCAGGCCAAACAGATACCTCTTGAAACTATTCAGTGATTCACAAAAACGCCCAGAATCCCATTGGACGTATAATAAGGGGAAGAATGAAGGCACACTGAGCCGCGCACTTCATATTTCCGCAGGTTGAGTGTCTGCCAATGATTCATTCCATTCTGTTGTCTGTAGCCAGTATTCTTAACAAGGCAGACAGACAGATCGGTACAAGGGTAAGCAGACACGCAGGCAAACAGGCAGACAAGCAGGCAGACAAGCAGACAGACAGACAGACAGACAGACAAACAGACAGACAGACAGACAGACAGACAGACAGACAGACAGACAGAC